>VWPU01014037.1:0-69633 GCA_013398955.1 Callaeas wilsoni | reverse complement strand
CTGTTGACAAGCAGCAGATCAAGTCAAGGTTAAGCAGGTCAAGTCAAGGTATTGTTATTTATTTGCAAAATCACACAGCCAAATTGTGTCTAACACTATACCATCATCCTCAGTACAGGACAGATTTAATTTGTGCCAAATCTGAGAGTAATATTCCCATTAGATGTTTTCTGATATCCAGATTGAGGTACTTTTGTGTGGATTACAGTGTAGTAAAAGTCGAGGGAAATATTTCTATCAAACAAGTCTTGGATCTCTTTCCTCCTGGCAGAATACTTATTCTGCAAGACAATGCCGTTATTCCTGTTGCATTTAATGTGGCAGAATTTCTCTTGAACAGATGAAAAGACACAGAAATTTAAAAATTTACTTGTATAAATGCAGTTGCAATTGGTACAAAAATGTTGTGCTATGACTGGCAAATGCACAATAAAAGGAATGCATCATGCAAAAACAAACATAGGCAAGATCTCAACTGGTGGCACTCTGGTGACAGCAGTGTCTTGGTGTTCTATTGTAGCCAGCATTATCTGTGGAGTTTGGAAATGGCTCTGTGAAATTATGTGATTTATATTTAAAGCAGTTTCCTGGACTGGTACTTGAATGTTGAGTAACACAAGTAAACACAAACATTGCCTATTTAATAAGAAATATACACTGTATGTGAACTTCAAGATAAATCAATAATGCACATACATAAGTTAATGCAACTTAGATGTAAATAAGTGTGGTTACACTTATTTGACTAGAGTAAAAGCTGGGAAGTATTTTAGCTTTTAAAAAAACTAACTTTTACAGAACTGTCATTGCTGTAGGAATTTTAAATATATATGCTGCAGAAAAGAACTGGGCAAAACCACTAGCTCTGAGAGTTTTATTTCAAGGAGTGTTTTCCCTGTTTGTTTTTTTTTTTTTCCTTTTTCTTCTTTCTTCCCAGTGGTATTTTCCTAGGAAAAAGGAAGAGTCAGAAACCTTGAAATGAGTTCTTAGCACTCATTTAGGCAGAGTTAATCAACATTCACATTCACAGGCATATATCTGATATCGTGATCACAGAACTTTGATATTTTTACTTTGTTTTCATAAGCTGTACCCTAAATCAGCCACAAATATAAAATCATTCACAGTTATTATACTTTATATTATTGTCTCATAAAATCTGTGGATAAAAAATATTTTGCTCATCCTCTTTTATTGAGTTTCAAAATATTTTTGTTTTTCTACTCACCCTAGGTTTGGATAGTAATCCATGTAATCCATGTAAAGACTGCATTTTCTGTGTATGCTGATGTCAAAAGCCAGAAATTCAAATAAAACCGTCTGTCAAAATCACCAAGTTTCACCTAATCTTGTGAAAAATCCAGAGATTTTGCATGGTATCCATTCAAAACCACAAATCAGGACAGCTTTCTTCGGTACTATGTTTCATAATACAAGAATGCTTGTGAAGTTCAGAAAAACTTTCGAAGAACTTGGGCTAAGTTTTGTATTTTTACAGAATTAAAAAACAGATGTTTCATGCGATTTGGAGTTTTGCACTGAAAGCTTTGCCCAGCTCTTATTCACAGCTAAATGAGACAACATTCACTAAGACAACAGTATTTTTGTAAAGACTTTTTCCCCATTTCTCTTAACAAGGTGGACTTTGAAGAATCTTTATGAGAAAACTGATTTTTCTAAACCCCTAAAATGAAGAAAAAATGACAGAGGTTGACTGGTCTCATGTAATCCAGTTTTATGACACTGTGAATGCATAGTATGTTGAAAGAGGAATAAAAGATTGCAGTGGAGATATGTCCTGGTATCCACTAGATCACAAAAGGCTTTTTAGCTTCCTACCTAACTCCAGACTGACCACATTCCATTTCAGCTTCTACTTTTTTTATCATCTGAGTTGCTCCTTTTCTTTCCTTTCAAACGTGTGATTTACAAATACTATTGCCACACTCAGCTTATGTAACTTTACATGTGGCTGCCTAAATAGAACAAAAGACAATTTTTATGTAGCTGGCACACACTCTTTGAACATTGCTAAGGTCTTACTACACCAGTCATTCACAGACAACTGTTGGCACTACTAACACCTCCCACAATACAAACTGCAACATGGTGAGTTCCTTAAATATATCCTGTGGATTGTGCTGTGTTAAGGGAAACACTCCAGAAAATAGTTTTCCAAAGGCATGTATCACATTGTTGAAGCAGAGCTCACTTTTTCTTGAGTGCTTGTAGGGTAGAAGGGGTTGAGAATTTCTCTGTTTTATGTGTGGGCTAAGGTACGCTAGGTAGAAAAATGCAAACTCCACTTATTTTACAGTTACTTTGAAGTTCAGTTTTCACATGTTGCCATTTATTTTTGTCCAGTCTCCTCCAGAATTTGCTATCTAGGCTCTGAAAATCTGCTTCCTACAGAAACGATCCAAAGAACAAAACTGGGGGAAAAAGAAAAATCTGTAGAGGCAGCAATGTTTTAGTGACAAGGGGCTTTAAGGTCACATTCTTGATGCTGGGTATGCTAGCTGTAGATATATATGTAGATATATACCAGAAGAATGTTCACAGAGCTTTTAAAATGTAATAGGCAGGCTACAAGGGGAAAGGGTGTGGGGAGAAAATAGAAAGTTCTCTGAGAGTTTTAGGGAAAGTGTAACTTAACTCCTTGAAACTGAGAGTTAGATAAGACTATCTCCAAAATTATTCTATGATACCTTGAGATATTAAATATCTGAAAGAAATTTAGAAAAGAATTTAAGAACAACATGAAGGCTCAAAGAAACTCCAGCAGCCTGCTAATCCATACCTTTTAAGACACCAGGAACAAGCATATATCTAAGAGGAAAAATACAGGCTCAGTTGGAAGCAGAAGGCAGAAGAACTTAAAAGTGCTTATCAAATGGCACATAGGGACTGTTGTTCAACCCAGCATATGAGATTTAAATGACAAAATAAGTAATAGGAGTTAAAGGAACATCAATCCTGAAACAATTCCATCAATACAACATCAATACAATCAATTCCTTTAGCATTTAACATTTGCGGACTTGTATTTGAATGCCAGACAACCTTTAGGTAAGTCCTGTTTTGAATATACTGATCCTTCCACTGCAAAGACAGATAAAAATAAGAAGCTGTCCCATGGAAAAAGTAAAGGCAAAATGATATTTTACAGCATTGCCCAAGTAACTTTAATAGCTATGAAAGGTACACAGAATGCCCATGATCTCATAGTAAAAATATATGTTTCTTACACTGGGCAATGGAGTTATGTGAAAAACATCTGCCAGCCAGGCTCTGTCTACCAGACAGTTATGCCAGCACTTTTCAGGAGAGAAAGTGTAAAAAAACCCAAACCCAACCCCAAAAAATCAAAAAGAAAACAAAATTCCTCAGTTAATACAAGGAGTTGAAAATAGAAGCCTTTCACAAAAAATCTCTATTGAACGAATACATAAGCTCACCTAACTGGCTTTGCTCAAAAAGAGATTTTTTTTTTCACCTGATCTGAAAGGAAAATAACTACTTGGCAACCTTTTAAAATATGGCTTACGGCTAAATGTCCTCACAGTTAAAGGCAAACAGAAAGAAGCTTTTGGTAACAGCTGCACCTCTACTTTCCAATGATGTGACCGACTCTTCTAAAGTACTTTGTTTGTCTTTTCCTAAAGCTGACATTTTAAAATTATAATCTTGGAAATTCATTTCAATACTGATCTTAAACTATAGACAACTATAGACAATATATATATATTGTCTTTAGAGCAATGCCCATAGGAGGAAGGTATTTTTTCCAACTGGGAGGGGGGAGGTTTGTTGTTTTTTTCTTTTTTCTTTTTTTTTTTTTTTTCAGGAAGCGAGTTTTTCTCTGTGAAGGAAGAAATGGGAAAAACAAGTATATAAAAGTACATGTATTTATATTTTTTTTTAAAAAAGTATATATATTTTATATCTATATTATATATATACAAGTATATATATAAAATATAATTTTCTAAGGCAACTTAAAAAAAGTAATTTCAACTGTACTTTATGTAATATTGTATTGTCTGCTTTTCTGTTCATGTGGATTTTTCTTTCTTTTTTTCATAATTAATTAGCTTCTTTTATGTATGTTTTTGAGTCTTTTCCCTTTAAGTGCTTAAGGATGCCTAAGTTTTAAAGGCAAGATACCAACCTCTAGGCTTTACAAGCAAGACATCAACATGAAAAAATGAAGAATGTAGTCATTATGAAAACGTTGCTGCTTTTGAAAACTGTTTAATACAAATTTCTTTTTAAAAAAAAGAGCATTTTCAAGATTTATTATTTAGTGATAATAAAGGTGATGCAAGTTGCTCATGTCTCTGTGGGTTCTGTTGAATTTTAATGAACTTTGGCATCATAGATGCAGTTTTTGTAATTTTAAATCTATTAGCAAATTTATGTAGGAATTTGCCAAACAATTTTTGAAGGAGGTTGGAGTGCAGACTCACAGAGATTCTGAACAAGAATTTGCTGTTTCTTACTCTAACAGTTCAGTTGTTGCAACAACTATTTAAAATACAAACCAAACGACTAGAGCTTGATGATGGCAATGATAGGGTTGAGTTTTTACGGGTAAGAATTGGGGGAAGGCCAACAAGGCAGATGTCATGGGGCAATTCTGTTCTAGACCTCTTAACCAGGATTAAGAGGTAGATTCTACCAAGCAGCTGGGAGAAGTCTCACAATTGTGGTGACACTCAAGAACATCTACTCCATAACCTTCCCCAGCACCAAGGTCACACTGACTGGTCTTGCTTTTAAAGACTAGTCTTGCTACTAAAGACTTCTCCCAGAACAGTCAGGGGATCAGGCCCAGCCAGCATGGGTTTATGAAAGGCACATCCTGCTTGACCAACTTGATCTTCTACTTTGATGAGGTGAAACGCTTAGTGGATGAAGAAAAGGCTGTGGATGTTGTCTACCTGGACTTTAATAACACCTGTGACACCATTTCTCCTAACATTCTCCTGCAGAAACTGGCTTCTCATGGTTTAGATGAGGTGGTGGCTTAGTGGTGGACTTGACAATGTTGGGTTAATGGTTGGACTTCATAATCTTAAAGGTCTTTTCCAATATAAATGATTCTATGATTCCATTCTTTTTGCCCGAGTAGATACTGACCTCTCAGTTTGAGTATGGCTCAGAATCAAGCCAGACTAAAAGTGTGTACCTGTTGTCTTCACTTTGTGTAAGTAAGGAAGTGCTTTCTGGATCAGGGATTGGAAGCCAGGTGTCACAACTCCCTGGCAATGTCCCAGCCTTTAGGCTAACAGCCAGCTGGAGCTTGTGAACCGATGTAGTACTGCAGGCGAAAGTGGATCAATTCCAGGCAGAGAATCTCATGTAAGAACATTTACCCAAGAAAACAAGAATCTTGAGTTCGTTCTCCTCAAAACAATGCACTTGACTTAAATGTCCCCTCCATTCCTTCACATAAATAATTCTATTTTGTGTAAAATTCTGGAGTATTAATTGAACAAATAATCTGAATAAAGATTTGGCAAGTTGAGTACTGAAGAGATGGGATGCCTGAGCTCAGACACAAGGCAGGTTGGTACCAACAGCAAATAACAAAAGAACCTCAGTCCATATTTGTAAGGAGTTTTAAGGGTTTTACATCAGTAGGTATTCATTTCAGGGGAGGGAGGGTGGGGCATGGAGGGGAGGAAGGGGAAATCAAAGCATTTAATACAGAAGACTAGAAACAAAGGACTTCAGAGAAGTGAGGTTCTTTTCAGCTGTTCAAACTACAATACTTCCTCTTTTACAAATACAAATATTGCAGTTTTCTCACTTAGCAGAGTGAAAAGTGTGTTGTATAACTAATCATTTCACAATCCATTCCTGCTATCAATTGATCCTCATGACCACGGAAACATCTTGGCTCCTTTCACAGACGTGGCATTTGTGTGAGACCAAGAACTTATTGTTACACCTGGTCTGAGCTCAGTGACCAAAAGCACTTGGAGTAAGTTCCTCTCTGCTGTGGCTCTGGCCAGGTTATGTGCTGTGTCTAATGTTGCTGACATGGCTGTGCAAGTAGCCTTTAGCATCTGTTTTGTTAGAAGAAAAAAATGCTGTTTGTATTATATACACACATTTCCGTAACTAGACAAGGTTTCATTATAATTACAAGTTTAATAATTTTTAATTGAGGTTTTTTTCCCCTCCTCTATGCCTGTCTCAATGATTACTTTCGTGAGTAAAAAGGAATTCTACTAGCTAATATATTGGCCACAGATATGAATATTTCTAGGAATTGAATAAGAGATTGGGTAAGAAGTGGTTAAAAATATGAGATTGTACTACAGGAGTGCTTCCAGCCTTCTACAGCAAATCTGCATTGCAACAACTAGTTTTAGATTGGGTCAGGAAGATTTCAGGGAAATACAAGGTGAGAGTTTGTTAAAGTTGAAGGGTTATACTCTTACTGTTCATGAAATCTTCAGTAATGTAGGAAAGGCTTTTAGAGAGCTCTTCTCGTTTGCTCTCCTTGCTCCCCCAGCTTCCAGGCTGCCAAAGAAACAATGACCTCAGGACCTCAGCACTACTTGAGAGGGTGACTTCATGCAGGCTGCTCTGAATTCAAGTTTACCCAAGTTCTCTTTTTTCTCATGTGGTCTCAATTTCATTACTCGTTTCAAAAATTTCAGAAATTTGGGACTGTGCTCTGAATCGGAATATTTGGAGATATCAGAAACCTCTATTGACGAAAGCCATTATAAGTGCATCTCCAGTGACTTGTGTCTCTGACCTCCTGCCAGCCATTTAGGGATCGACTTCTGAAAGTACTTCAACCTCATAACTTCAAGTGAAGTTATGGGAAACTCAAGGTGTTTGAATATCAGGCTCAAAGTAGAACAGTCCATGTTGAAAATTACTTTGATTTGCTCAGAATTCCCTTAGTTTTTAGCAGTACTGAAACGAGAGTAAGATAGTATGTGGAATAAGTATTTAATATATATTTGGAAAAATGTTCCACACAACTTTTGCGTTTAAGAAATACTCCACCAAGCCTTTTGGGATGTACTGGAGAATCAGTCAGTAGAAGTGGTGTGATCACCTTTTCACGCAGGTATTAGAAAGAAATCTGTAACTAAATGACTGACAATATTCCCCAGAAATACACTTGTTAGAAGGCATCTATAAATTGGCTCACCCTAGAATGTGGTAGGTGTTAAAATTAGGTAATTATCCAAGAAGTTAAAACAATTGCTCTTACACACTGAGTCACTTAACTGTGTCTTGTGAGCCCCCAAGGACTCGAAAATGACCACAGGGATGCTAGTAGTCAGCAGCTCAGTTCCTCTGGCAGGGAATGCATCAAAAACAGCTGAAGAGATCCCATTAGGAAGAGAAAATCTGCCGTTAAGTGCTTGTAATGGCTCGCAGCAGCTTGGTCCCTCCAGGGCTGGAAGTGACTGCTTGCACCTGCGGCCAGAATGTACAGCTGCTCCTACCTCACCCAGCCTGGGGGAGTTGAGCTGCTGCTGGATGAGGTCTAGACGAAGACAGATGTGCTTAAACTGAGCTGGTTTTGACACAGTTAAAAGATGCTAAAGGTCCTAATTTGGACCTTCGGTAGCTCTGGCTGTGGGTTCCTAAATTCTCTGTCCAGTCTGGAAATCAGTAATTCCCAAAGTAAATAGTTGTGAGTGGGTTTTTCAGCTAGCTGGAAATGCAGCTTCAGTAGGGCAACCTCGTAGTAGGGCTGGTCTGAAAGTGAGATTATCAGACAGCTTGGAGCTTGACTCCTTAGTTAGTAGCAGCAGTCCTTGAAGGAATTGAGAGTTCACACACTTGGGATATTTTTTCTGCTGTCTTTTAATGATTCCGGTTTTATACTTTCTGCTTTTTTTTTTTTTTTTCGGTTTTTTTTTTTTTTCTTTTTTTTTTTTTTTTTTTTTTTTTTTAGTATTTAACCTTATCCAAATTACTATAATTTCAAAAAGCTTAACTGCCTTCTCAGATATTCTGGAAAGTCTTCTGCCTGGATGACCTCCATATAAAATGACACTGCCCTGCAAATGCTTGAGGTGAAATTTTCTGAGAGGCTTGGTGATATGTTTATCTGTGCACAAACTCTCCCTCCCTGCCCCCAGCCCCTGCTTTCAGTAAGTATTAACTTCAATTTCAGCCTGAGAGAAAAAGGCAGACTAGTGCTTCCCCAGAGAGCACGTGTCTGTTTTGCTGCTTTCCAACAGTTTGCAGTGAAGAGCATCTGGATATCTTCATTTCTGTTCTAGTTCTTTTTCCCAGCTGCCTGTGTTTGATGACAACAGTACTTTCAGAAGTAGAGGAGCAATTCACAGAAAACTAAAGCACAACAGTTTCATAGACACATAGAAACTCAGTGGTTTTTTGACTAAAAAAAGAAATGAGACTGTTTTCACCATCTGAGCTAAACACCAAAGTAAATGGTCCTGTGAGGATGTAAAATAATTGAAAAACTCTATTTATTTCTTAAGTTCTATTTCTGCTAGAAAGATAAGTTGCTTCCATTTAGGCATCTGAAGTAAATGCCACGGGATTTTTTTGGTTGAATTATTTCTCATTCATTTACTACCTCAAATTAGCAATTAAGAGGATTGGCAAGAGGGGAGATTTCATCCTGCTTCAATTCTCAAGGTCCTCATGCAGTGCTTGCATTAATTTGTTTGTGGTGGACCCTGTAGAAAAGAAATACTGCCAAGAGTTGAAGCTAACGAGTTGAACTTGTCACGAAAAGTATTTGTCCTTCAGACAGAGTGGTTTCTACTGCCTGTGCAGAAGGGTCCATACAAAAGACCTATGAAAATGATGGCCAGTACAGAAAGAGTAGAAAAACAACTTTCAGTACTGGGAGTTGGAACTTGGAATTTGAACTATGAGATTTTGTCTTCCGAAGTCTAGGAGAATGAGACTGAATATATTCATGGTAAAGTACTGTCAGTAAGTCACTGCTTCCATTAGAAGTTGCACGGCTCTCTAAAGTCAGGTGGACATTCAGAACAACATGAAATGTTAAGATGGAACATTGAATGGAGTCAGCAACCACCAAGGCAACAAAGAGACACTTAGAGACAAGGAATGCCAGAGGTGGACGCAGGGCGGAATGAAGCTGGAGCTGTGACAGCCCGGCCAGAGAGGCGCTGAGCTGAGCTCCTGGCACGCTCCAGTGAGCTGCCCCAGCCCTGCCACTGGAGGTCATGCTTGCTTCAGGCCCTGGGACCATCAGTGACCAATGAACAGGAGTCAGAAATGTCTCTGCTTCAGCACTCAGCAGGATTGGCTTTTGGATAAAGTCCAGTTCTCTTTAAAGATATGGGCAGCTTTGTAATCTACTTTACATATGCTTTCAATTGTATGTGATAAGTAAAAGATAAACTTTAAACAATAAGCATGAGTTCGTTATCTTACCTTGTTTTTGTGCAGGAAAGGAACAGATATTTAGGAGTCATGTCGTGTGGTCTTCATGTCTTCTGGAAGCATCAAACTGTTTACTGCCATGCCTTGTTGTCTTTGCTTCTGGTTCTGTGACCTCTGATATGCTTCATTTTACAAATTAAAGTCTCTGTTGTGTGCATTATTTTAAGAAAACAATTCATTTCAAGGTGTAATTTCTGAACTTTTAAGTTACCAAATAATAACAATCCTAGCGCAGTCTCATAAGGCTGTTCAGCTTTTCAAAGGGAGTTGTTTCTGGCACTGGCTATTGTTTAAGGAAGTGAAAAGTTACTCTTTGTGGAGATTGTTGATGTGACTTGGCTGGTTTTCTGTGAATTCAAAGCCGACTTGTTTAACAGATATTTTACTCCTGAATACTGGCTTTTGAATGTCAATGTAGTACCAAATAAACTATTTTTTAAAAGACCCATAGTAAGTGCTAGCCCATTTGAAATTATTTGTATTATTTGCATATTAACACCTGCTTTATGTGAAACTACAGTTACAGATAAACCACAGGACTGCATGATAAACCTGACATGAATCTTTAAGTGGCACTACATCCTTCTTAATTTTCCAAACTAACTTCACAATGTGCACACTAAGGTGCTTTAAAGAGGTGTGATGGCACACAGGCAAGAGAACGATCTCAATTTTACACGGTGGTTGTCACCAACATCCGTCTGAAGGCAGATAGAGATATTGCATCTCTAACTGTGGACTGCTGATTATGCAGTGTTTTTGAACAACCATATTCACAGGAAAAGGGGGAGCTATTCATGGTCAGGAACCAAACACAGTCTCTTCAGTACTTTCATGGGCAGTGTGATGTGGTAACTTAATAGCTAAGAAGTGAGTGGTGGACGGGTATGCCTGTCCCATCATGAAGTCGTATGGCAGCCACTGTAACAAGCCATCACGAAGCCAGCTCTGGGCATGGCTGCTGGATAGGATATCACAGTGGCCTTTTGATGGTTTTCTGGTTTTCATGATTGCTTTGGTCACCTGCAGAGCAGAAAAATCTGTGAAAAAGGTCCTGGACATGCCTTTGTATATTATCTAGTTTACTGATATTCCTGTTCTGAAGCTAAAGAAAGTGTTAAGAAGATGAAACACCAATCTAGCCCAAGATATTCAGTGTCAACGAACAACTGAAAGGCTAAATGGACAAGCAAGAAATTGTCTGCTTCTTGCTGGGACATGGACTTGATACGTCATTTGTTTGCAAAGATAATTTTGGATAATTCTTGCACTCCCATTGGATTATATGCTGAAGTGCTTGATTAGGGAACAACGTGGGAAGTTTGTCTAAGGTTTTATCTCAGTGTTGTTAAATGTGCAATGAAACCCACCATGAGAAATGATCAATAAGAACATTTGTGTACTGACTAAATGCTCTTTCAAAAGGCGCAGGGAAACTCTGTGGTGAGTTTTCCTCAGTAAAAATAGCCTTGCATCAGAGAGCCTGGTCAAACAACCAGTCCCAGAAGACTGCAGGCCCCTTTTGTGACAGGCAGAGAGTGAAGAGTCCTGGATTCAAAAACAGCCTACTCCTTGGTCTGAGTGTAGAAAAACCGTCCCATTACCAAGTCCCTGTTCCTGAGCTCACATGAGAAGAAAGTGTCCAGGTCTAACCAGTTGCATCCCATCCTCTGTTTCATAATCCATCAGAGCAATGTCGGATACGTGCAGAATGCTGATCCCTGCTCTGCAGGTGGCTGTAGGAAATGAATCATTCTCAAATGTGGAAAGACTAAATGTCAGTTACAGCCATAAGAAGCTGAAAAGGAAGATGAGTGTGGGCCACTGAAACCATTTGTATGATGCTATTAAGAAATGAAAAGCAGGAATAAATGTAAACCTGCCATGATGCTGCATGCAATGTCTGTGAATAATGTTGTGTTACATGGTGGCGTGACCATTCCAACTCTGTTTGGACAAAGATAAAGCATTTGCCATGCTTTACAGGCTGGTACAGGAGTGAAATCTCCACTTTCCTGACATTGACAGGAGAAGCAGCAAAGAAGAGTGAGTTGCCACAAGTCTGTGTGCACTGCTCAGCACAGAGTGGAACGCTGGTGACATTGGTGAGAAGGCTGACCAGGAGCAGTGAGAATGCTGGTGGGCTCAACAAGGATAGCTGAAGAGGTGCACAAATGTCAGCTCCTCTCTTGCACCTGCTTAGCAACCCAGCATGGCCCCATGAGGAATGAGTCAATCCTTTAGAAAGGCAAACTAGCTGTCCTCCATGCCAGTATTTCTTACTCCAGTCTATCCTGAGGCAGTGAGAACATTTTTCTTTTCGTGATTGAAAACATTATTTTTCCTGCATAAACACAAGAATAGCAAATCATGGGGAAAAAATATCTCTTTAAACAACAAAGCTGAGATTCCTGCACTGAGCACTCTGAACTGTCCGCCTTAGGGGGCAACATACAAAAAATGCTTCTGAGAGGAAAAAATGAGATCAAAACACAAACATTATTGTAGCTTAATATTTATATTTTTTGTTAAGCTTTCTTATATTTCATTTTAATTCTCTACAAGAAACAGGTCTGCCTTTCAGGATCCTCTATGTTGCAGTAATTAAACTGAGTTCAAATATCTTTTCATATTTGTAATTTACAGTTTAGATCTGCTTTCTATTTCAACCTAGCAATTATCTTTTTTTTTTTTACATTGTTATACCTTTCCACAGTAATTTTTTTTTTAATAGCTACAATGACTTTTAGCACATGCATGAGCTGGATACTCTTGTGTAAAGCACTGTATAGAACTTATGGTTAGAAACATTTGCATCACTTCAAGTTCCCTTATGTGAACCAAATGAACTGCTTCATTTCAGCTTTCCCACCTCAGGCTTCAAGCCTGACTCTGGTGATGTTCTTACCTGGTTGTTTCTCCTTTCTGCATCCTTCTTCAGGAACTCCAAGCATTGCTAGTACTCAATCATAGTGTTATGAAAGACATCTGAGCAAGCTGCCATGCCAGAAACACACAAGTTGTGACAACACGAATCTCAGCATGGGCTAGTTACCCTTTTAGAGTAACAACAGTTAAATTTCTCTGATTGTTGCATATTTCCTCTTTGCCTGCTGGTAGGGAATTTAGTATGGAACAACTTAATTCTTTGGAGACCAGTTCTAATAAAATGTAGATTGTTCGTAAGATAGTTTTCAAAGTGAATAGAAGACTAATGACAAATAAAAATAAGACATGTGAGGTCAGGGTTTTCAAAATAGTATCCAGACCACTGCTGAAGCTTCAGCAGCACAAAGAAGGATGGTAACAAAGAGCATGTGGCACAGAAGGAGGCACAATTGCTTAGGGCAGAATTTTTCCACCCTAACTTAAGTGTCTTAAAAGATGAATATCTGAGTCTAAGTAGGATGTGTAAGTAAATACTGAACTAATAGAGAAACAGGTGCTTCCTGGTGGTAATTCAGAGAATTCTGAGCTCAAGATGGTGTGATGACTTTGCCTCTGGAAATTACTCTGTTTTCCCTTTGAACACAGGGGATGATTTAGTTGTGTAGTCTTTAGGAAGTAAAAGTGGGAAAGGTGAGCAAAAGAGATGCTGCTATGAAGAAAGAATATTTGATAGTGTGTTACGTGGAGCTTTTCCGGTAATCATTATAGGGTCTCACTTAAGCAGAAGTTTATGGTTTTGAGAACACTCTGACAATATACGAGAAAATGTGCTACAAGTGTGGCCATTCTGCTACCCTTTTAAAATGTCTATTACCACAGTGAAAAAGTGCAGCAGAAATAATATCAACACATTGAAACCAGCGCTCTGATTTCAGAGCACCTAGCATTTCAGTTGCTGTTGTAATCTGAAGCTGTATGTAATATGCCCCATTAAGAGCTCTCCCTGTAACACGGAAGTTGCCTGCATACAAATGGGTGAATTCAACAAGTGGCAAAACTGGAAAAAAAAAAATCTGTGAGGTTAACAAACTTTGTGGAGCTTTAGGAGGACTTCAGGGTATTTACACACTCGATGCCCTTTGATTAAAATGAATGCCAGTGTCGCATAATGTCTCTGATTTCACAAAACTAAGTCTTGGCTTTTGGTGAAAGTCAAACATCTAGGTGCTTTTTAAAATAGCTCAGGTATCTTTAATTTAGGTGGTATTTACGTTTTAAACTATAAATTTAAACTTCTCTGATCCAAGAAAATGTTACAGATGTCCCCTCTCGATATGACCACCAGCAAGGACGAGATAGAAAAGGGGCACAGGACGTGAATATCTGGATCCTGTTGTTTGGAGAACCTGCTTCTCCCTTTCTCCAGCCTGACATATAGCACAGCACATCCACTCACAATAAAGTTAGGTGTGGAGATCCTGGTGTTATAAGTCAGGGCTTCACTTGACTTGGGGCAAGGCTGAAACTCTTATGGCATGTGTCAGGACCATGGTGATAGCATTCTGGGGAAGGAGAAGAGCCAAAAATCACAGGGTGTTTTTTTATGTCTCTCTCTATTTAAAGTTTTTTCAAATCTTAAAAAGGAATTAACCTAGGAAATGCCAAATCTGAGTATAATAATATTTCTTTAAACTCTTCAGATAAAAAAAGATACTTAAACCTTTATTTAAAAATTCATGACAATAGAGAGCTAGACAAGCATAGAAGTTCCACTGATGACCCTTTGATTACTCCACACAGCAATAAATATCTCTTCTGTTCATTTCTATGTGGCAAGCTTTGTGTCTAAAAGAGAAAAGGAATTAATCTTAGGCAGTTTAAGAAAACATCTCAGTGATTTTTAGTTAATGTATGGAAGATTCATAACTTCTTCCTGAGTAATTTCAATGCAATTGCCTAGACATGAAGAATCTTCATCACCACTTGTCAATTGTGCTCTGCACAGGCTGACTTTAACCACTTTTATTTTTTACAGGTACTTTTTTTCCCCTCAGGGAATATGTACCCTTACAGTTCCAAAATAAAAGATACTGCAGCTGTTATACACAGTTATCTTTTATCACCTGTTACTTCCATGGAAAATGTTAACACTGGCATCTTTTCAGCAAGGAAGTAATTTCACGCTAACAAGATTTGCTTGCTTCAACAGATATCTATAATATGTCAATTAGTCTCAGAAATGATGTAAGCAAATGTGGTTACAAAGGTATTTCTTTTATCTTTTGGTTTTTTGCGACAAATTCATCATCATTAAATTATGCCCTATTTCAGAAACTAGTTTATTTTCCTGAATACATACTGATAAAAGATTTATGATTTTAGATAGCCTGTAATACAGATAGTGGAAATGCTGATCTTGTGCGTAATGTAGGGCACTTGCAGAAACTTTAAATACTTCTCTGATGGAGTCCTTGATGCAATACTATAAATCAGTGAGCTGTGCTAATTTACACCACATGAAGATCTTGACAGTGTGTGCACTACTATCTAATCCTGAGTAATAATGTAAAAATCTTCAATTTAGGGTTTCTGGTTTCAAAACACGTAGGACACTTCTACAGTAAGTAGAATTGCTGTGTGATTGACCAGGGCAGAGGGTAACACTGACCAGTCTGAGTAGCCAGAACCTTACTATAGCCATCCCTTGAATGGTACCAGGGATCTGGGACAATTTTATGTCTGGGCTACTTGCTCTCCACTCAGCAATCCAGGGCCTAATTCTGCCAAACCTCACATCTTTTCATCTGTCTAGCAGAAGCACCTGAAAGAGGAAGCAAGAGCAAGACGTTATGTGGGAGGCAGCCCTACCATTTTCAAGTCTGAGAGCCAACTAGAAGATCCCATGATAATTTTATTTAGAAAAATAAAATAATAAATTCTAATAACCACCCAGATTTAGAAAGAACCTCATAATTTGAAATTATAGGTTTTGTAAAATAAATGAGTTTCTTCTGTCACCATTAAAGAAGAAACATACTTTTTCCTTTATAAATGGTATAATTGTGAGCTAATGCATTTTTAATATTTCTGATTCATCCTTTCTCAGAGCATATCCCGATAATATATCACGCTCACAGAGAGATTAATCTAACTGGCAAACAGTTACTGCATTCGCTCTTCCTGTGAGCCATTACTTTTCCTGGGGAGGATAATTTATATCAAACCATTCTGCCTTGACAACACAGGGGTTTTTATTTCTCATTCCCAACTTACATTTTCAACATAAATTAATATGCATTCTTTAAAGCCAAAGGTCATATATTTTATTGTCGGAAATACTTCAGCTGAGCAGAGCTAGGCAGTAGAAAATATCTAATTTCAAAAGGATATTATTTCCCAAAACAATGCATTTCTCAAAAGGATGTTATGATTGTTGTTGTTTACAGAGTTAAAATAGGTCCAAATATTTTTTAATCCATTATACTTTTTAATCTTTTGGAGTTTCCAAAATAGTTACATTTGACAGATCTCTCCACCTGATTCTATTTATTGGTCTACTCTGCAATGTATTTGCAGTCTCTAAGAGATTTTTTTTTGTTGCAATACATGGAGAACAAATTCTTTGTTGGAAGTGGATGAAGTTATGACAGATAAGGATAATGAAGGCAGGAATCTCATGGAGATTTTTCCATTCTTCATCTACAGATTGTATAAGGTAAGATTCTTTTACCCCTTTAACAAAGGAGAGTAGCACAGTTGCACCTAACTCATCCTTTTAATACCTACTGATGTCAGTGGGAGGAACCTCATTGCACTAGGAAAATAAATTAATTCCAGCAGTTATGGGGGTTGAAGTACACATGCTACCTCAAATTAGCTTTTTCTACTATCTCATGGTGGCCAGTGTCCACATATTCAAAGGAACATTGAACGGGAGAGTATAACGAATAATTAGCTTCTAATGTAATTTCTGTCTTGCTTCAGTTCTAGTTGAGAGAGAAGATCTGTGGGAGGATTCAAACATCAATGTCAATGTAGTCAGCATATTTCCACGATGTAAGCTTTAAAAAGCCCCAGCGAAATGCTACCTAGGTATTGATGCAGGTGAGATATCAGTGTCTCAGACTGGCCAGTGTTCAAATTCTTCAGGCATTTGAAGAGTTTTGGATAAGCTTTTTAAAATGCCTTAACTGCAGATAAAGTTAACCTCATCTCAGCCCTAACTCATTTTGAATGTCAAAGAACAATTCCTCCACCTCTTTTTGTCTGTTTTCTGTAGTAAAACATACAAGTTTTCACCATTTCAAATGGTGTCTGGATTTTTGGTGTTTTATTTCTTCTTGTAGTAAAGTATTCTTTTTCATGTAAGTGTGCAGTCTTTCTAAATGACAACTTTGAAGCCTTTGGCCCTGTGAAGGAAATCTAAAACTAATCTGAAAATAACTCCAGGGAATACATGCTAGAAATCAATTTGATCCTGGCAAAAAGAGCAGATCCGATAATTTAACATCGTTTCAACTCTGGGTTCTGATTAACCCGTACTGATTCAGCTGGTCTGCTGTCAGATTCCTCTGCCATGTGTACATTGGAGACAAAAGAGAATAAAGAAAATGGATGGTTGCTTTGTATCAAGTTTTCACAAGATGACTGTCAGTGTTGAATAAGGTTTGACATTTCCATCTAATAGACAAACATCTTCTAAAAAACTGGAGGGGTTTTTTTTTTTGATGTTAGTGACTTTCAGAAAGTTTCTGGATCTACTCTTTCATATTACAATGACAAGAAAATTAAATGAAAAGAGAAGAAGATTTTGGTTTTCCAAAAAAAAGGCCATTTTGGTTGTGGGTTTTTTGTTTGTTTTGATTTTCTTTTCAGTGGTAATACTGTTTTTAAGTCAATGCACAAGCCCCACAGCATCCTTCATCACTCCAGAAATACACTGTCCTTGAAATGTTCATTCAGCAATTTCCTCCACATCCAGACTTTGTGAAGCCACATAGGTAACTAACTATCTGGAATTTCTGGAACTTCATAAAGAGAGAGATAACAAACATTTTTGCTCTCTCTCTATTTTTTTTTTTTTTAGAATATATGTATGTAAGCATATTTTATTCACAAACTTAGAAGCAAATGTGTCAGATCATTTCTTCACCTGTGGAAGAAACAGAGACAAGATATTTCAAAATACATTTTTTCATTACTTCAACATTTGCATTCACCATTTCTCTGTTTTTTTTCTTTCTTCATTATTTTCCAAAGAAAGTGAAAAGAGAAATAACATAAAGACAGCTTTGAAAAACCTGTCCTCAAGAAATCATTGTCAATGAGTTCTTGTTATCCAAGTATTAAGCAGAAAATTTGAGGGAGGTCACACCAGATTGTTATTAGCCCTGTCATCCTCTTTCAATGTTTTCACACACTGCCAGAAAAGGCACAGTAATATTTGGCATTGTAAGATTAAATTAGAAACCAATTCCAGGATATAGCAATTAGAAACCAATCCTTAAAAACATATTTTTCAACCTGTTCTGTATTATTCAGCTTTAATTATCTTTGTTTGATCATGTATTTCTTAATTTCTTTTTACAAAAGTCCTAGTTATTAATTGATCAAATTAAAACAACCCACTATTTCAATATCAATGTGTTAACAACATGCAGTACACTAGGAGAATTCGAAACACTGCTGGAAACCAGGTGTCACTTTTGTGCTCACCTCTATGTGAGCATAATGTTACTAATTTTGGGGGTAGGATTCAGAATGGTTTGGAAGTTCTTGAAACCTGAAAATCTTACCCAAATGCCATGGCAGCATGTGCAGGTTGGAGGCACCTGTGAGGGGAGATACTACTGGATTCAGTTTTGTGTTAGGTACTTAATGCCTTTAATAGATCTACTCCAGTGCCCCTGTTGGCTCCAGCTACTACAAAAGCAAAGACTGGAAGAGATGCTGCTAAATTACTTTTAAGTTAACACTTATTTGTGGGACAATACTGGTCACAAATTATTCCAAATAACAATCTAGTTAATAGTTTCCTTAGCCTTTTTTACTGGATCTTTTCCTGTTGCAATTGCATTGCATGTGCAGTGATGTAACTTCATTTTTGTTATAGAAAGCATGAACCAGAGCTGTCTAACTAAACATCACAGACATTTAATAGAACCAATATATCAAAAACATCTTTCTGCAACATGGTAAACTTTGTAACCTTCATATTTTCATAAAACTTTTCATTTTATTTCTGTGTTACAGGTTTTTAAAAAGTACCAGCATATGTTCATTATTCTCTATAAGTGTATAAAACTCACAAAGCCATATGTTTTTTGCTAAAAAGTTGGCAGAACCCTATGCTATCTATACACAGGCCCAGAAAAAAAGAGGCTACTGTTACTGACTGTCCTATATATTTTTCTCTCTAATGATGCCATTTCTGACAGAGAAAATGTGAAATAATGATCATCTAGAATAGTCTGTGCACGCTTTTGTTTCTTACACAGAGTTGACATACCTAGGAGAAACACAAAGTGCCTACATCATGGACTTGTGAAAAAGATTAGTATGCTGCCTAAACATGATATTATAATGAAGTGTAAACAGATTAAATACAAAATTATCTTCTAAATTCATACAGATCTTTTTGTGGTGCTTAAAAGTAACAGGATGTTGAGAGAGGGATGTAGGTGGAAGATGAAAAGATGGCCTTGCAAAAAATGAAGCATTCAAATATGCCAAGTAGTGCTGTTCACAAATCGTTCCCGGAGAATATCAGGGATTGTGAAATGTGACTGCATCTGAGCAAACATAATTCAACCCAGTACTTTGTAACTCCTTCTTCATTTCTTACTTTTCCTTGTTCTTTGAAAATATTCCAAGCTATTGATGTAAAAGAGGTATTTTTCAAAGTCCCTCTCCCTCTAAATCTTCAGTTCAGTAAAGTATCTGGTAAAGCTCAGTCTTTCTTTTTCTCTGTGACCGATCGGCTGGAACCCATCAGTCTGGCTGTACTAGCAGTCTATGATGACATTGCTCCTTATTTTAGTAATTCAGCATGATAAAGGGAGATGCTTTGACTGAATTTTCAAACACATTAAAAATTTGCTTGTTAAATCAAAAGTTTTGCTGAACTGTGCCCATGGAAGGTATGGTTGCTACCCCAGAATCACAGGGGTTGTGCTAATTCTGTAGAAGCAGTGATGTACATAGGTCTGGGTTCCCTTTGAAGCAAAACGGCAAAGGGAGATTCACATTTTCATCTGTGGAAAACCTATTTTAGATGTAGAGAGTCATGAAGCTTCTATTCTGTATTCCCAGCTTGTCTGTCTGATTGCTTTTTTCTGTGGGTTCCCTCATTATTCTCAATATCCCTGCTGCTGTTTCAGACAGGTGTCAGCAATGTGTGTGCAGTACTAGGTAGAAAATCTCAGTGACCCCCTACTCAACCCCATGCTCATCCTCGGGGGTAGTATTTTTATGGAGCAGCAAAGGAACTGCCAGGCAACAACCATCCATAAATGGCTGTAGGGACCATGTACTTTCTAGGCTGTAGGGACCATGTACTTTCCCCAGAGCACTGCGTCCCCAAGTACATGGACCCTGTTTCAGCAGTTTGAAGACAAAACGACAGTATGGATTTACCGAGTCTTCACTGACAGTATGGCAGGGTAGGTGATCTATGCACACATATATCTGGCTATTAGGAGCCAACCCCTATTTGTAAAAGCCTTTGTTACCTACAGAAGGCAGTGCAGTGAATATTTCCTGGAAATATTTTTCCTTAGGATCCTGGTCAGACCTGAGTCACCATGTTTACTGTCCACGTGCTGTACACTAGCCCTGGATTTTCCTATGTCAGGACCCTATTCTTTCCATATCAACTCTAACATGGAGACAGAGATGAACTTTATGTGAGAGATATATTGAATAATACAGGTTAAATAGCATTAACGGTGTCCCAATATTGAGTTTAGCTGCTCTTTGGGTTTGGTTCGTGATGGTGGCTGTAGCTCCCTGTGAATCCCAGATCATGCCATCATGTTTCCTCTCTGTTAGCGGCTCAGGTGCAATCTGCCTGAGAGCGTCAGCAAGCGAAGACACGAGTCATTTTTGTCTTCAGCACATTGTCATGCAAAATGGTGCCATCGGCCTGTGCTGTTACTAGAAAATAAGGACTACACTTCAAATACACACAAAGAACTTCAGAAAGCTGCTTGGTTCCAAAAATTGACCAAAAATAGTGCATTATGATGCCATAGATAACACCACAGAACTGAGTTTTAAAAGTGAAGAATTTACAAATCTCATAGTGAATTTCTAGACTACGTTCAAGAGAACTTGTCATCTATGAGTGACAGGGGTAATAACCTTATTTAGTGCCTTCTTAGTTTGCTAGTGTATTTTTAATAAACACTTCATTACATGAACTTTATTCTAGGCCTTGTACAGTTCCATGGAAATTATTGACTCACAAATAACTTGGCTCAGGAAGAGCTATGCTAAAATAACTCATCATTTGTATCTCAGCCCAATAATATATTTAAGCTCATGTTTTACTTGAAGTGAGGCAGCACAGTATTTGGATGCTATAATGTTTGAAAGGAGCTTGCTGTTCACAGTGCCAACAGGAAGGAAAAGGTCATTGGTCTCTCACTGTACTCAGGCAGGCAAACTAAAATATGAATTTTAAAAAGCCCTTGCAGAATGAAATGCCCTTGTCATTTCACCATGTAGCAGCTGAGTTTGGGGAAAATAAAGTTAAATAAAAAAGGCAACTAAATCTTTGGACATGCATTTATTTTTAGAAAGAATATGAGCGTGTGGGAGATGTTGAATTTTACTGACTTGAATCTGGACAGGACTTGCAGTGTCGGGTTATGAGGGCAGCTTATCATGGCACATCATAGCAGGACAAGTAGAAAATACAGTCCAAGATAAAACCATGAATAAAGAATGGAAAACGGACTAGGTTTAGGTTCCAAAGGTATTTCAGTGGCCAGATTTTCAGACCATCCATTCATCAGGAGCTGAACCCTAGAAAATCCCAGAATCTGCTTTAGTATCTCAACCTTGGAGTCATCTTAGCATCTAAGCTTCTCCTGCTGAGCATAGAAGGAATTAGATAAAATCCAGTGCCTAAACCTCTGTTGATGTAACAGATATGATGGGACAAGCTACCTCACTCATGTATCTTGGCTTGCACCCTAGAATCCTATTTAGCAGGTCAAATCTTGCAGGAAGCTGGACTATGAAAAGCTAGGAGAATTTCTTGGGCTATCAGCCTATTGCTTTTCAAGACCCCTAAACTATTTTGGTGCTAACAGCTTAATTTCTTGTAATTTCTCTCTTCAGCTTCTCATGACAGCCATCACAACCAGAGAATATACTTATAATCATGGAGTTCTATTTACTCATTGCACTAAAAGCATCGTTTTTCCAGGAAGAAAAATTATCTAAACATAACTGCATTTAATGAAAGATTTTTTCCCTCCTAGTAGAAATTTACCCTCTGATCATTCTCAGCCAATATTTTCTCTTGGATTTCTTCTGTTGGCCCAGAGCTTGCTGAAAAGAGCCAAAAGATATTTTAGATGGAGAGAAAATACAGTGAGTCTACATTTATGTGTAAATCAGTTACTGATGTTTACTTGATATAGTGAAAAAAGTATGCTTGTTGAAAGTAGGAAAGAAAATGAAAGTCACCGAACAAACCCTCAAAGTCCTCTCATTGTAGATGAAGTTAAAATAGAACTATTATTTCTAAGTGAGAGATGGGAAGGAAAAATATGAGGGAACATTGCAAAGGACTTTGATTTACTTTCTATTTTCAAGACCAGTTAGCTATTTTCTGCTTGAAATTCTGAAGGTAAATTTCTAATTGCACTCCAGATGGCAGATTTTTAGTCCAATATTCTTTTTTCTTCACCTGCACAGAATTCTTCACAGCTTTTCTTGTTTCCAAAGTTAGCATACTGAGATAAAAATTTATCAAGTATTTGTAAAAGGTGACATCCCCCCAAAGCTGAAAACATGGTGTCTGTCCTTTTTCAGTGGCATCATTCAATGGTAACAAACTTCAAATTAGTCAGAACAAAGAAGAAAAAAATGTAGACCATGTAACATACCAAGGTATAAGCACAATTAACAAGGACAATTTGAGGTTTGTCTAGTAGTTGATTTGTGCTTTAAGTGCATGAATGAAGTTTCAGGGGCTGAACTTTGAAGGCCAGTCTTTTATTTTAGCTTGGTACCTCTTCCTCCTCCATTTCAATTCAGCTAGAAAAATTTGTGAGCAACTCAAAATTTTCTTCATGAAAAAATGGCTTTTTATTTTTTGTTTTATGGCAGCTCAAAAATATGAAATCTGATTTTTCAGTTATAACAGCAATGTTATATCGTGGCATCTGAGTAATATGAACATAAGTATATGAAGACTTCATAAAATTTGGGGTATTTCTATAAGCACACAGAAATCTGTACATAGAAGACAGAAATATTTTTTCTTTTATCAAAACTCATCCACCTACTTAACAAGGATGAAATACCAGTTCTCTACTAACCAGGGACCCAGGAGTTTCAACGTTATGAATATTTACAATATCCCTGTAAATGACTAATTGCTCATTAGACATTGAAAAACCACAATTCCCAAAGATCTAGAATCAGGAAGAATTTCTTTTTTTTTTTTTTTTTTTTTTGTTTCCACAGTTCCCAATTCAATTTCAAGAAGCCAGTAATAAGGCAGAGAGCAGTTGAAAAGCTTGGACAGTTTTATCTTCTTATCACCCACAAATAAAGCCCAAGCTCCTTTCATGGTACGTCACATGGATACACAGTGGTTTTTTCTGCCATACTCTCACTAGTTCCCAGCAACGTCTGTAAGCAGCAAGACTAAGAGGAAATTCTAGCTGTGTACTGATGGATAACACTATCTTATAAAACTTTCCTGTTCCACAGGGGGAATTATACCATTCAAGGTTTTTGCACCTGGTTATTTTGCACTTAAAATCTGATCAATGTAAAAGTAAAAAAATCCTGACAGAACACAAAAGAAAATCCTGAAACTGAGGTGGCATAAACATGCACTGTATGATGATTAAAAACAAAAACGTTAAAGAAAAAGAAAAAAAACCAAAAAAACCCCCAACATTGAGTTTGACAGGAGCTATTAACTTTTGAACAAATATTGTAATAATTTTCCAAGACAACAATTACCTCTTGGTAGTTTCTGTTGTACGTTATCGATTGGAGCCTACACACTTTCTTTCTTTTCCCTTGTTCTTTCTATCTGCTCTGTGGATGTTCGGTCTCTTAGGAGGATAAGATTTCATAATGTGTTAGCTGGAATTTGACACAAGCTGAATAACACAGAAGCAGCCAAGAATTGTAGTGAACCAGAAAGAGAACAGCAGGTGAAATTATTTATATATTGCTTCCATTTATGATTAATATATTCTTTCTTATGATTAATATATTTATGATTAATAAGTTATTTCTTACTTAATTCTGATCATATAGACTTATTCTCTGTGATAACAGAAAACTAGGAACAAATGTGGATTTCATTAATTTGCTAATCATTTAAGAAATCATGTGTATTTGCTGTTCAGTTTTTTTCCTATGGTCTTGCTAATACAATAAAAAGAACTTTAGAATTAACAGTAACTGCAATTACTGACTGTTGATGTAAAATCAGAATTAATTTCACACAGATGTCTGAAAATATGCATATATTTCAAGCAGATTTAAAAAAAAAACCAACCTAATTTGTAGTGCCATCTATTTGTTTTGGTTTATATATTGGCCTGCTTCACCATGACCTGCTAAGATGATCCTTATGAGAAACAAATTATTAACTTCAAGCATTTTCCATACTTTTGGAACAGATTTTACCACTTAAGATTTTCAAGAAGGCTCTGTATGAAACCATGTGCTGTACAGTGCACACATACATATACACACACAGAGAGTCTCGGCAAGACCTCAGCTATGTATTTATCCCAGCAGAGAGATCAGACCTCTTTTGAGGGCCCGAGTTTCACAGACTGTTATTGAGGATCGTTAAAAGAGTGAGAAGCTGGTCCAGAAGCATGAGCTCTCTGCCTTCCCTGGGGTGAGAGTTCCTTTCACAAACTAAAATTTAAATCCACTCATCCATTTGGGGTTCAGAAGGTTTAGCTGATTTCTGAGGACTCATGCCTCAGGAAATGTCTTTTTGTCAAATAACTTTGACTCTTTGGATGCTCACTAGGCAGGATCCTTGACAATGTGCAGCTTCAGATGTCCTGGTGCTACAGACACCAGGATGATGCAGTGGGGCAGTGTCCGAGACTCTCTGCTTCCTTCCTACTGAACAGCAATTGGTGTTGGAAGGGATACTGGAATCCTGGTGCTGAGAGTCACCAAAAGGTCTCTATCCTCATGATTTGGGCATGTAGCTGGGAGAATTTATGTTTGAAAAACTTATGGTTTTTTAGATTAGTCATAAGGAACAGACTCCCAATGACTTTGAGGCAAGTAATCTCTTTCGTTTATATCTTTTTTGCTTCTGCCCTTTCTAGCTTGGGGATTTAAACAATTATGATAAAACAAAGACCTTGCTTCAACTGAAAGCTGGAGAATGTGCCCATCCAGAATATCTGACTACACAAGGTTTAAAGGACATTTGGGCCCTGGTTCTCTCATACTGGGATGGGCAGAGCATTGAGAACCCAGGGTTACAATGTCCTGGGTAGTACCTCTGACAAAAGGTACTTGTTCCCTGCCATTAGAGGGTTTGTAACATCGCCGTCACCTACTGCAAATTGCAAATTAACTGAGCCCTCATCCTGGAAGATGGAGACAATCATCTCCCTGTACTGGGGGCTTTTAAACTGTTTTGTATCGAAGTTTAGACATTCCTAGTATTTTAACAGCAAACTGAAAAAATTTTAAATTACCAAATATTTGGTCAGTGTTAAAGAGTAAACGGTCTAGGTGATAAGAAAAGACTTTGGCATCAAAAAAGTGGCTGAACATCAGATAATATGGTTATTTTCCCTAACTACTTCAGGATTATGATTTAGCTTGTTTTGTCATTATCATCACAACACTGTCTCTGTATGCTTTTGTAATTACCATAGATTTAAAGCAGTGTTGGTTTATGTTCCTCAAAGACCAGAGTAATATGTCTTCTAAAGACCTCTACAGATATTTTTCTTCTGTTAAGTTGTAGTTTTAATGCAATGCAGCATCCACAATCTCCCACTGAAATTTTTGTCAGCATCTTGAAAATATAAAAATATCTCTTGTGGCATTCACAGCTACTGTTTTCTCAGTGCTGACTGATTCTTGGAGCAATGTTTTGCTGATATTATCAACACTGTTAAAGAAATGTAACCTCAGAGGATGCTTCAGAAGTTTGTTCATAGTAGTCATAGAAGGTGATCTGAACTGATTTGTAAAGCAGTAGGGAAAACAGAGGATATAATATCACTGACAACAAGCTGGCCACTTCAGCATCTTCTTCAGTGTCTAGATAAGGCAGTAGTAAAATATTTATTGTAGTATATTTTCAAATGTATACTTTACCTCCTGAGTAGACTCTATAAAAGAAAGGTTGGTGGGAGATTGCTAGGTGACATTCAAACATAATTTTTCAAAGTATCCTCTATGGTTGGTACCATATTTAGGACTAAAATAAAAAATCTTATCCCTATCCAAAACATATCGCACAGACTGTCTTAGGAACTTGCCTTTCTGTCCCACAGGTTGTTGATCAGCAAAAGGCTGATCTCTAAATTTTCCCATAGTCTTCAGATTTACAAGTCTGACTATATTTGGGGTTTAGTGAAGTGGAGTGAGCCCTCCTAGTGCTTGAACTCCATCCTACATGCTTCTTTTCAGCACCCTGAAGTTCCCTGCTTCTTTCTCAGAGAAGAAAAAGAAAAGTCTTGCAAAGTAATCTTTGACAGGTGAATGAAAGGAAGTCACTGAGGAACTTGATAAGTTTCCCAGTAATTATCAGACTAAAACTATAGTTAAAATTTATCCTCCTGTCATTACTCAACTGCTGAATATTTGGCTCAGGTTTGATTGTTTTGCTTGAAGATAATAACATCAGGTAATAAGCATGATGCAGTCCAAAGTATTTTCTGAGGAGTGATGTTAGGAAAGAAACAGTGAAAGAAAAGTGATTCCAAACCATAGGAAATCAGTACAAATGGTGAGCTATTGCCTAGGCTGTTAAACAAATCTGTAAAATCTGACTGATAGGGAACTGATAGAAACGTTATCAAAATGCAAGAGGGAAAAAGGAAGAAGATTACGTTGTTATTGTATTATGTTTCCATATAAAAATTATAAGGAATTAATTATACAGAATACAGTTTAATTAAAAGCAGATAAGGTGTTTTCTTAGTCCCTTATCATTTAACCATTCCCATCAAATGATTCTTTTAGTTGCGCAAAAAAATCAGTCCAGCTGCAGCTCATTTTCCCTCTACCAACCTGTGTGCAAACAGCTTCCTGCACCACAATCTGTCAGATTCAATCAGGTTTCAATACATCACTAAAGCATACATGAAAATAAATGGAAACATCATTAAATTGCTTTTGTTTTGGCATTCCCTATTATTTCTAGTGGTGATCTCTTGGATGCTATTTATTCCCAGATCCTTGGAAGCCTTTGATGTAATTCTGTGTTGCAACACTTCATCCTCAGTGGCCCAGTGTGCAGTCGTCTTTTTAACCCTGAATCAAACGTTCAGTTTTTCATTAGTGGGGAGAACACTTGAGCAACAGACCACGTGGGCAGGAATCACCTAAATCATCCTGCGATGAAATCACCAGGACAGACATGAGAGCAAGCAGTGTGCAGCTTAGACAGCTGTGCTAGAGACCTGATGCCTGTGGAGCGTGCAGAACCTTTCCTCCTTGCTTCCAAATTCTCATGTTTACTCATTAACTGCAGTTCAGAAGGCAGGGACAGATACCACTCTTACCGTGTCATTAATTCAGACTAACTAAAAGTGGGTCGGAACTTTTTTCTTTTTCATCTGCAAGAGAGATTGTGATTGAGGGTGAGTCATCTCATACCTAACAATCAAAGTAAAGCATAAATTCATTTCTATGACAACTTTCAATGCAATACCAGGGTGATTCTTTTGCAGTGTAGAGTTGGAGGATTAACACCCTCTATATGAAGAATACATTTCATTAGAGTATGAAAAGCAGCTCATGTGCTAAGCTTGCAGACTGACACTTTGTCCTTCTTTCCTTCCCCTTTTTCCACTTCTGCTGAGATATCCATCCTGAGAAATGTTTCTTTTGCCATTGATGTGCTAATGCAACTCTAGATATAAATTTTAAGTTGCACTATATAGGTCTAGAACAATTGTAACTGAGAAACCAGAGGAATTTCTTTTTATTGCCTTGGCTTTTCCAGCTGTCCTGGTTAATTTTTGCAGTGCCTGTGAAGGGGCGGGGCCAGGAGCCATGTGGGCATGGCCAAGACCCAAATGTTATGATACCATCTTATGTCATTGTCAGGATTGGGGGAAAAGGGACTCTCTCTCCCTTCTGGGAAGGGAGAGTGTTCCCTTCTGGTCCTGGGAAAGCATGGTGGGCAGAGGGTGCATCCATCATTGTTTTTCACTGTCCCAGGGATGGTGAGCATTTTGCATGTAAATCACCCTCTCCGGGTGACACTTTTGTCATTGGTATTGTTGCTATTAGCTTTCTTATCTCTTTGTTGTTTCCAGTAAATTGTTCTCATCTCAGCCCATAATCTCTGCCTTTTGTCTCGCTCTGGAGGGGGGCAGGCAAGCAGCTTCTGGTTTTCTTTTTAGTGGGAGTACTAAATTGGGGAATACCCATGACAGCACCACACGCACCAAGAGATCATCTATGCCAAATTTTCCACCTGCATTTTGAGATATAGGCAACTTAAAATCCAGTAGTTTGCTTTTATCAAGTGTCTGTCACTGATCCCTAGGAAGAAATGAGATTTCAATAAACCAGATTGTGCAAACATTTTGATTATCCCTGGAAATGCTAGATGCTGTCCCATCTGGCTTCTTCCAGCCTAGTGAAGAAATAATATGTAATAAGAAATCAAAGGGAATGCACAAACCCAAATTTTTTGACTTCGTAAACAGATTACAAATTGTCCCTCTGTAAGTTTACTTTAAAATATGAAACTTCTTTCCAAATAACTGGCTCCTGAAAAATAGGCAAAAGTAGTTCACTGAAAAATATAAATAACCTAAATCTCAGCATATTAACCAGTTGCAAGAGTTGTGAATCTGTCTCTTAAAGAGAAGCAATCTTCAGAATCAAGTGATCATATCTGTGTGTCTGTCGTTTTCATTCTGTCTGTGTGGTAGAATATTTTTTTTAGCTTCTTTGTTTCAGTGAACTTTCCCACCCGCAAAATTCTTTGCTATAGTACTTAGAGGACTTCAAAAGGGGTTTTTCAGGAAAAGTGAACCCAAGTTATATTTCTCTTAGTAAAAAAGCAGGACAAGGACTTTTCCCTGGCATATGTTCACTCAGCTGAGATATGTTAGCCCCCAACATCACATGTTGAATCTGAGCTGGTTATCTATTAACAATCTTTAACACATACTTGTTTCTGACCAAGCACTGTCTCTGATCCTGCTAAATCTCTTGGACCAAAACCATGCCAAGGAGCATGGGAACAGTTAAACAAGGTACGGGTGCCAGACCTCAGCCTGGTTCCTTCATGCTGTTTAGTTTGCTAGCATAGACACAGTCTGTACCTTTATTCGACTCGATTTTATTGCACATTTTACCAAATAACAACAGGGAATGTCATCCTTTTTTCTCTTAAATATAATTTACATTAGATTTTAATATTAGGTTTCCTCAGAAGCCTTGCATTTTATATGTAAAGAAATGTTTTTCCAATAATATTAAAAAAAACATTTATTTTTCTGTGTTTCTCAGCTACACTCTACTGATTTTAGTAATGATAATGTCAGGAACAGTAGTAATGAAGCAATTACTATGGAGTTTAAAGAAGAATTTGCTTTTAATAAAATGAATTAGTTTTCACAAAAATGTTAGAAGTGGAATTAATTCAGATAAATCCAACCTATCATTGCTACTTTAGCTCTGACAGAGATTTATATAGAATATAAGTACAGTTAGTATATAAGGGCATTTTTCAATAACGTGAAAACAGGAGCTGTGCAGCAGAGAATTAAAGAATAAAAGTTGTTCAAGAGGAACACGGTGAAATGAAAAGAGAAGGTCAATTCAAATGCTAAAAGAATTGAATTTCAGATAACTTTGTTCCATTTTGGATGAGGGTAGAGGACAATAAAGGAACCATAGCTGCATTTCCCGTTTTAGAAAAAATTTAAAGGAACATTGCACTTACTTTTCCTAGTACAATTGAAGGGGTAGACTCTCTGATATTCTGACCCTCTAAAAAGAGTAATTACTAAAGGCTTTTCAATTTTTTTTTTCCTCTGCTTTTTTTTTTCCCCTTTGGACAATGAACATTGCAAAAAGCTAATTTATATGTTGGAGTCTCCAGTCACCATGACAACATCTATACTGTGGAACTCAGGAATTCTCCCAGTTTCTGGTACCATGTGTCTCAGCTGTATTTTATTCCTTTGTCAAGGTGAAAAACGGGCATACATATCTGCCCAAGGCCAGAGATTACTTGGCTTTAGAACAGAGAAAACCCAGACACATGGGCCAAAAAGCAGACAAGCCCGAAAGGCATACCACTGCAGGCCAGCTCTCCTGATGTACACACAAAACTTGCAGTAAAAGGAGAGAAAGACTCCAAAGAAAGATAATTATGCTGGTATCAGTCTGGTGAAACAAAATTAAAGTCAATGAAATTATTCTTATTTTATTTTATTGCAAACAAAAATGTGGGTAGGATTCCCAGTATTCCATAGCTCACAAAGGCCTTTTATCTATTAAATATTTCAATTTACACAAATAGAATAAATCATCTCATTTTTGGCTCAGAGAACTATCAAATAGTTGTGGTTTTAGACACAAACAGGAAATCTAGATATTTTTCTTTGCTGAAGACAAAAGAACACCTACATTCTTGCCATGTTTACAGGAAGATTTTGGGTTTTTAAAAAGAAATTCAGCAGGTGTTATGTATTACAATTAGCTTTATCTTTTATTCTGCCACTCTCACAATATGATTTCCAAATGGATATTTCAGAATATGTTAGAGTAGCATATGTATAGCACTTTAGCATTCTTGTTAGGAGAGGAAAAGGAAGAATGTAGAAGAAGAAAGTTTTCCACTCATTCAAAACTCCTATTTTGCACAGCTGACTTTGCTCTCACTCCATTTTTCCTGCACAAGGACGAGACCTAGATGCCTACACAAACTCTACTAGTGTCAGTGGAGCACCAAGAAACATTGACTGAACAAATCACTGAAGGTGCAAGGTCAGAGGCCCTGTGTATAATTTTCAGAATGTTTCTGTCTTGGAATTTACATGTCACCCATTCACACAACAGTATTTCTAATAAAAAGTTAATCCTTTCAAAAATGTCTCTGAGTAGTTTTTTAGGTAAACTTGTCCCTTTTTAATTCACTTTGCTTTTACTTTTTCTGTTGCATCTCCATAGCCAACAGGTTGGGGTTTTTTTCTGCTGTTTCTTTTCCAAGACATTTTTGTGTTGATTTCTGGCTTTATTTTGCTTGGTTATTTGGGCTTTTAGAAGGTTATTTCAATAATTCTAGAACAATTGGGAAGCATTTCCAATTCATGAAATGGTCAAACAACGTCATCACAGATTGCAAGTTTTATCCAAAATCATAAAATGCTCTTCTGATGTCTAAACTATCCTCAGTCAAGAAGAAGTGAAGCCTTTCCCCTAAATCCTGGGCTTCTTTTCAAGCTGCTACATATATGGATCCCTGATGCATTCTAAATGGTTAGGTAGACAGGCAGATATACATTGCGGTGTTTCCCATTCTATTTTCTCTTGTGAATCTATTAATATACTAATAATAGTCATATAAAAAGGTAATAAATTTGGGGAAAAGATTGGGTTTGTTACTTGAAATGAGTAACTGAAGTAGCACTGTGGGGGGTGACAGATACACTCACTTGCAAGTAATTCTAGTTGTCTCTCCTCTGGGTACAACTCTGGCTGCAGGTAGGTTCTGCTGGCACTATGAAACACTTTGGTTTAAGAAGCTAGATCAACAATTGGAGAGGGATTAACCCAGATGGACAGGCAGGTGTTCTGGAGAGCTTGAGTCATGATTTACGACTGTCACTGAAAGGCTTATGGGTACAGACGTTTTCCATTACCTCAATGAAAACTGATTGTGGAACTAAAAGAACTCAAGAGATGTGGCAGTCCACAGACGTGTGCAGCTACCAGCAACAGATGGAGGGAACATACTTGAAACAGAGGAAACAACTAACTGTAGGGCAGAAAGCAGTGTAGCTCTTGGGTAAGATATGGAGGACAATATGGTGTGGGTACAAGGAGGGGTGCATGAAGTAGAGTAAAAAAGCAATTATAACAGTTAGTTTAATAAGTATGTACTGTCCATCTTGTCAAAGGGATCTATTTCCAGAGCTTATAAAAAATTTAAATGTCACTCCTTCTTACAAGGCTTGGGCCCCTAAGGATACACACACACACATATCTACGTGTGCTTAGTACTAGGGGCTGCATGAAAATCACAAAGGTCTCTTCAGCACTTTAATGAAGCCCTCCACAGATTAATGATTTTGCAGAGGTTTCAAGGCCAGATGAATCATCCAAATTGCAAATATTATGTAATAAGGAAATTTTTTTCTATGAATTTGTAACTTGTGGAACGATTTCTCTTTTCTCTAATTCATATAGGTGTGAAGTTGCAGTTCTTAGGCAAGACAGTCTTTCAAATGTGAAGTTTAAAGGAGTTTTGTCTGTCTAGCTTCTGCCTTTCTGCAAAATAATATTGGCTGGAGCATCAAATTTGCTTGTCTTGGCGTTAACATACCTCCCTGGTCAAGGCAGCTCTGTCTTCAACTCAGATGGTCAGAGGGCATGGGCTTCAAAAGGACTAGAGTGTCCACTCTAGCTTGTATTGTAACCAGAATTTAAGGACTTCAGCTTTTTGTCCTGGATATTTTTTATCACTAGCATTAATTCCTTGAACATTAAATGTCTTACCATTTTTGTGTATGCCTGAACAGCATCCTAAGCGTGCACTTTTCCACATATTTTTCTTCATTGCTATTTATAACATAGCGGTGCTGAGTGATCTCAGTCACAGAAAAGACTGAAATTTCTTATTTTGCACATTAAATATACTTATGTCTCTGATACTCCACCATAACAGCCTACAGGCAACTATCCTTCCTATTTCTATTCCTAAATGCTGTCCTGCTTGTAAGCTATAACAACATTTAGTTAAATTCTTTATATACCTGTAATGGAAGCACAATCTTTTATGTAGCTTACACTGCTAACATAGAACATAAAATAACAAGTGAAGGAGAATTTATATTTGAAAGGTATGTTCTTGATCTAATAACTAGGAAGGTTTGGGATGTTACTCTGTGCACTTTCTGGTCAGCAAAGAAGGCAGTGTTGGCCCCACCTGGGTTTTCTCCAGGCATGGTGGCTTAGGGAAATCACAAAGCAAACCCAGTATGCATATAATATTTTACTATTATTTGATTGCCATATGGCCTGGGGTAGAAAAACAGTACACCAGCTACATTTTTTCTAATCTATTGGCCTTATGCTTAAGCAGCAGTGAGCTAACTGGGAGTGCAGTTGAAAAAGACAGTGACAAGGGTGACAGGAACAGAAGCAGGAGAAGGGGAGAAGGGCGAAAGCACTGGGATTGCTATGAAGTGTCTGTGAAGGGAGAAGCAGTTGGAAAAATGAAGGGCTTGCTAGCATGAGGGATCTTAGACTGCAGCCAGCAATATAATGACACATCAGTATTTTTTTGTCCTCGTTGCTGAACCTGCTGATATCACTTTCAGCTCCTGCTCTTTGAAAATGTATCATCAAAACCCAGGGGGAAAAAAAAGGACTTTGACCAAAATGATTATTTTTTCCAGATATCTTATTTTTTTTGAAGAAAACATTGGAGAGTCACTGAGAGTCTCCCTGCTGTTAGCTCCCATGTCTTTGGGCCACCCTCACGGCCTCCTACGCTCTTGCTGTTCCACGGACCACACAGTTAGTTAATGGGAAGGAGAGGCTAAAAAACTGCCTGAGGAGGCTGGTCCTTCCACAGCGAAGTCGTCCCTCATTGTGACAGTGAAAGTAACAACTCTGAGAGTTCTTGAAGCCTGGTGGTTGAGAAAAATGAAAAAAAGACCTGACTGTCCAGATTTTTAACATAAATTATGATAAGAGTATTGATGTTAAAAATGCTGTCCACAGAGCACAACACCACCCTGTCTTTTGGTCAGAAACAGGAAAGTTAAAAGCTCCTTCAAAGTGGGAGATTGGTATTAGGGCTGCTGAACTACCATTCATAAATTGCTCTGTTTTAATTAATGATCAAAAGTGAACAAAAGCCAAAAGCAACAAATCTTGTCAGCATATATGGAGGATAGGGTTTTTTTAACCTTTAGCTGCATATATGTGTAATGAATATTAAAGCTAAGCTGTGTTTTGAAACTGCTCTGTTTCAAGCACTCGTATGCAAAAGGCATTTGTCTGCCTGTAAATAGTTAATTCTCCATATGAACCATGGATTAATGTGTCAAAACTGTAACATAAGGGTATGCTCTTTTTGCGTGGAGAGTCTCTTTGGCAATCCAGAAGTGACACATATGATACGCAGAGAATACTGAGGATGCACTGATCCTTCGGCATAGCACTGCACACAGGAATATCCTCAGGTACTTTATTAAGTTGCAGTTGCTGAGTTTAATTTGATTGATGCAACTGTGTGGCAGAAGAAAATGTCCAAACTTAGACCCAAGGACCTGACCCTGCATCTTTTGAGAGAGTGTGCACAGCACCACTGGCAAATGTAGTCATTGGCCCAGGCAGGGCAGGTAGAGCTCCCCAAAGCACCCATTCTTTAGCACATTTCTAATGCAAAGATACAGAGCCATATCATGCTATTGGGTCAGAACATAAACTTTCAGCAGCCACCTTGCCCATGGTAAATCATGTCCCAAGCTTCTAAACACTTCAAACACTGAACAGTACTAATTGTCTTGTCTAGGTGTATAGCCAAATTTTTTTACTGTCTAACTGTTTTAAGTAAGACCATAAAAGATGTCTTTCAGCTCATTTACTTTAGTGGAATCCCTCTAAGCTTATAGTTGTGTGATTAGTCAGAATCAGGTCCTACATAAGCAGCTATTCAGACCATAAGACTTGGAAATATATTGTCAGAAGAAGAACTTGCCAGAATGCTGCAGCAGTCCCTAATGAAATGCATCTCCTTCATAGATGTGACAGCTGCAGCCAATGGGCCTGCTGTCGTGTTTAAAACCCTATAAATACTTCCAGGAGACTGAAAAGCAAAAAGAAGTTTAAAAAAAAAAAAAGATTGAATATAAAACTAAAGATCATGTAAATTTTTATTCACAGAGACAGATGAGCTTTTGAAAAATTAAAATTGTATATTGGGTTTGCATCACCAGCTTTTTATAGCAGGAGGGATACAGGGTTGTCTTCTGTGAGAAGCTGCCAATATATTCCCAATGTCCAACAGAGCCAATGCCATACGGCTCCAGAATGGACCCACAGTTGGCCAATGCTGAGCCCATCAGCAACAGTGGTAGCACCTCTGGGATAATAGATCTAGGAAGGAGGAGAAAAAATTCTGTGCAACTTCAGTCAGAGAGAGGAGAATATGTGAGGAACAGCCCTGAAGACACCAAAGTCAGTGGAGAAGGAGCGGGAGGAGGTGTTCCAGGCATTAGAGCAGAGATTCCCTGCAGACCATGGAGGGCCATACTGGGGGCAGAGATCTAGCTGCACTCCCTGGAGGAACCCACGCCAGAGCAGGTGGATGCAGCCAGAGGAGACTATGATCCCATGGGAAGACCATGCTGGAGGAGACTCCTGGCAGACCTGTGGCACTGTGGAGAGAAAAACCCACCCTGAAGCAGGTTTGCTGGCAGGACTTGTGACCCCGTGGGGGCCTGTGGGAAGGACCCAAGTGATAGAAGTTCAGAAGGACAGTCTCCCAGGGAAATGATCCCACTCTGGAGCAGGTGAAGAGTGGGAGCAGCCCTCCCTGTTAGGAGTCAGGAGCAGTTAGGAGGTAGGGAAATTGGGGTTACAGTTGAGCCTAGGAAGACGGGCTGGGTGAGGCGGAAGGTGCTTTAAAGGTTTGGTTTTGTTTCTCATATACTCTGCTCTGATTAGATTGGTTGTAAATTCAAATTAATTTCCCCAAGCTGAGTCTGTTTTGCTCATGACAGAAATTGATGAGTGATCTCTTCCTGCCCTTATCTCATCAACCCCTGACCCTTTTGTTATATTTAATCTCCTCTGCCCAGCTGAAGAGGGAGGGATAGAGAGACTTTGGTGGGAATGTGGCATCCAGCCAGGATCAACCCACCCCAAATGTGCATGGTTTTCTACCTTAATATTTAATATCTACACATTTATATTTTTGTAAATTCATCATATAGATGTCTGCAAATTCTATGCTCAGATTGAGATGTTACCACTACTATAAGATAAATTGTCAACAATCAGGTAATCCATCTACTTCCAGCCTGTATGTGTGCAGCTCAGAGGTCTCGTACATACTTACTTATTTTTTCCTAATCATAGTATGAAAACAAGCAGAAGAAATATGATCTTTCAGGAGCTGACACATGGATGAAAATTGGCCAGTAATAATAAACATGCTTGTGTTGGTTTAGAATGGGTTGATTTTTGGTGAGGAGGGAAGAAGCCAGCCATGGAAGTGATTTTCTGTGAGGAGCTGCTAAAATCTTCCTCTGTTCCTGGCAAAACCAATCACTGGCTGGCTCTGAGAACAGACACACTGCTAAGCCAATTAGAAAAGCTGATAAAGCCTCTATGACAACATATTTAAGGAAGGAAAAAGCCACGGGAAGCTCTTTTTTGTCTGCCCTCTGAGGGGTGGTGAGGGGGCCGTCAGGCCCCTTCCTGGTGGTGCCCGCTGGTCCCTTTCTTGGCAGGTCTGCCATGCCATGCCTCCGGGGCCATCCCGGGAGTGCTCATGTGGCCAGGGACAGACCCGCAGCTGAAGCCAAAGCGACTGGGGCAGCGCCATGTGGCTGTTGCCATCTCAGCATGGCTCGCAATGAACTTTACTTGCTTAGTTGTTTTTAGCCAGCCATGCTGCGGATAGAAGGGCAGAAGCTGGTGGCAGCAGCTTTTCCTTTTCGGCGCCCTGCATGAAGAGAGGCGCTAAATGGAGCCGGAGCCGTGGTGGCTGGCGCAGCCCACGTGGTGCTGGTGGGGACCATGTGACCAGCAGTGAGAGGCATCGCGAGCAATTCCCCGATTAGGTGCTTGGAGGAGATCAACCTTTCAGTGCTGCATAACTCTATAAAAATTAATAGAACTTGAGAACAAATAAACCTACAAACACAAATTCTCTCTTGAGTCAGAACAAAGGAAAAGGTGAAAACATGTGAGGAGAACAACATGGCAACACAAAGGTCAGTAAAAAGAAGGGAGGGGGAGGAGGAAGTGCTCCAGGCCTCAGAGCTGAAATTCTTCTGCAAGCCATGGTGAGGAGTATAATACAACAAACTGTTTCCTTGTAATTCATGAAGTGAATGGGGAGATTCCGAATTCACGCACAGCCCATGAGAAAAAGGTACTTGCAGTGGAATGTTTGGATGCTGAGAAGCTGTAATCTGGTGAGAGGCTTGAACAGAGAGAGAGAGAGAACCCTTGTCTCCAGAGATAGAGGAAGAGGACCCTTGCTTTTATACTAGAACAGCTCATCCTTAAAAACTGTAGCCCATGAACTAAACGGCCCATGAAAGAACAGTTGTGGGAAGACTGCTTTGCCTGTGGGAGGGTCTCACATTGCAGCAGGTTCGGGTGGGACTGCTACTTGTAAAAATTAAAACCACGCTGGAAAAGATCAGAGAACTGTCTCCCATGGGAAGGAACCCATGGCATAGTAAAAGAAATTCTTTCCCTTGAGCAAACTGAAGAAAGATTTTTTTAGAAGTGACAAACTGACTAAGAACCCCATGTTTTGTCTCCCTGTGCTGTTGGTGGGAAGGAAAGAAGGGCTGGGAGGGGGAGGGGAGGAAAGGTGTTCTAAAGTTTATTTTAGTTCTCATTATTCTCTTTTAGTTCTGTTAATAAGTTTTTCTTTATAGCTTTTAAAGTTTTGAACCTGTTTTGCCCTTAAAGATTTTCTTCCCAATGCTTACCTCAACTCATAAACCCCTTTTTAATTGTTCTTTCCCCCTCCTCTGCTCACCCATAGCAGAGGAGCATGAGTGAATGATTTTTTTTTTGGTGGTGTACTGGCATTTGGCCAGCATCAAACCCACAACAATGCTTTTCACCTGTAATGATGATGCATTTCTTCAGGACTGGAACACAGTGACATGATGGTATTAGGGAAAATTGTTCTAGAGTATCATGTTTTAAATTATGTATGGATTAACTGCAGGTTTAAGTTACTGTTGCTGACATTAGAGAATTTAGGATGAAAATACTGCTGGTTTAAAACCCGAAAGAAACAAAGGATATGTTGTACACAAACGGACTAATTTTCAACTAATAAAAGAAATGTGTAACTACTCACTTCACTCAATTTGCATTTTATTTGCACTTCAGAGGCTTTAAACTCCGTGTGGAGCAACACATCTGGGAAGTGTCTTGCATAGAAGGTTAGACAAATGAAGAGACTTTAATGTTTTATGGCAGTCATGTTAAGGAACATACTTTCATTAGCTCTACAGACAGATTATACATTTCAGGGCTGTTTTGTGTCATATTTTGAAGTATAGTTCATGACTTCCTCTGAGAAAAGTTCTGAAAATGCAGATTAAATGCCTCAGATGAAACAGTACAAATGAGAACAATTTGTATCAGTGGAGAAGATTACGAGTATGTCTTCAGGTAAAACGCCTTCTGAATTTATGTTTCCCATGGAATTCCTTTCACTGTTCCAGGATAATATTGCATTACAGTCTGTGCTGTATGTGGAAAGTATGAAATAGGAGTTCTTTCCACCTGCACCACAAACTAGAAATTTTGCTGCTTCTGTTCCTTACAGCATGAGCTCGCCCCCCTTATTTTTAAAATTCAATTAGTGATGACACAAAAATGCTATTAAGTATATTAGCCTTTAATAAAGTTGATCTCTCAAGTAATCCCTCTTGCAGAAATGTATTTTCAACCATTTTAATCTTCTCTTTATTTAGAAAACCAGACATTTTGAACAGCCACTGCAAATTCTTGAGTCTTGCTGAGCTAAATATGTGGATAACAGAGTTAACAAGTTAAGAAAACTAAAACTGTTTAGGAATTTTTTCAAAAGATGGCAGTGTGTCTTGTTCAAGTATAGAAGTTTGGAGAAGTTTGGGCTCCTTTCAACATTTACAGCAACAGACAGCACTTAAGGCAAAGATTAACAAAGGTCAGAGGAAAATGACCATAAGGGTGTCATCAAGTTGTAGAAGACAGAAGGACAGGATTCAGATCCTGATCGTGACATTGAAATATAGGCATCTATATGTAGATCTTTATGTACCCATTAGTTAATGAAGCTCTACTCAGTACAGGCAGGTGTTAGCCAGGCAGACAGTCACCGGGTGCAAGCTTCAGAGTGAGTTGAATCACTGTCAAGCACTGATTCCTCCAAAATTTTCTTTTTCTTGTAAGCCTTGAAGAGTCTGTTATGTACAGGTCACAAGCTGACATGGGAAAGCTCCATCTATATTAGAAAATTGCATTTATCTTTGATTTCTCTCTGACACTGAGGTATGGAATGACCTTGTTTGTCCTGTATTGAACAGTCCTACCCTGCCACATACAATGGATACATCTAGACTGATATCGTGAGGGGTTTCTGGTGTCTGCTAGCTGACAAAATATGCCCAGGAATTACTTGTGAAGCTGCTAATTAGATTAAGCCAAAACTGTACCAGGACAGCTGAATAAGTACAGACTTCAGATACAGTGATGGGGAATACTCCCTGGTGCTTTTTAATTTCCTAGCATGAATGGGGCTACTAAGTGTGAGCATTCAGAAAAGCACTAATTTCCAGTCTGAGCCATCTTCTTGTCTGTTTCAGGAACCAATGTCCACTCTGCAACAGGGTTATCACAGCTTTTATCCTTTACATACGTTCAGTGGTCTTCTCTGGTCCATGTTTCTTAGTGAGCAGATAAGTCAGCCTTTGAATGTCATCAAATATGTAGGGCAAACAAAGTTTTTGGTTGCATCTCCAGCTGGCTGGGAACAGTTGAACTCGCTGAGGCTGAAGGTTAATATCTATATGGCTGTTCATTAGTCATGGTCTGCAAAGTAAGTAAGGCATCTGTCTATGAATCTGTTACTGGACTCTGACCAAAGGCCTCCTAGGGTAACCCAGATGTTTTTTGTCCTCTGTGATCAAGCCAGGCTATAGACAAGACTCATCACATCACCTCTTGTCAGTGGCAAAGGGAAAGACTGTGGTAGCCAAGTTTGAGACCTTTAGTTTCCCTTCCCCATTGACCACCCCTAAAGATTTTAAAACTATAGAGGTGGAAAGCCAACAAGGGATTGCTAAATAATTTGACCATAAACATATTACAAAACATACAAATAATTTTAGAAAGTGGGAATTCTTGTTTAAATAAAAATCATCTAAGGCACAATTTAAACTATTGTTTTCTTAGCTTAAAGTAGTCCTCATCAGGCCAAAGCTGCAGTAACTGTTGAGCTATGTACTGAGATTATTTGTCAAGCTGATTTTCCTCAAGCTCATCACAATCCCACAATAAGAGAACTGCAGGCACTTTGTTCACATGATGAGAACCTAACCTTTGTAGCACTAGTGCAAGTTGCATTTACTTTACCTGCAATCAGCTGTTCCCAAGCTTCATTGCACCTCAAGCAAAACCCATTTATGCACCTTATAAATGCCTTAAATCCATGGGACATGCATGCTAAGAGAATGAAATGGTTTTTAAATTGTAGAACTTATTTCCAAAAGGTTCAGTGAATGTCAAAACTGTCAATGTATTCAAAAAAGATAAGATATAATCTCGACAGATATCCATTGATGGATAGTAAACATGATGCTCTAGATAAAGTTTTGGCTCATAAGGTTCTGAACCAGATTTAGTATCTGAATCTTAGTACATGTGCCAGTGAAAAGGTCATTCTGGTGCTTTAGTGTTCCCAGCAAAAACACTGGCCTCTGTTGAAGTCAGCCTTTAGACTGATATGTGATCATGTTTACCTTATTCCCTAAGCAAAACAGCATTGCCTTTATCCACAGACCTCTTTTCATCACATTTCTAACAGTTCAGTAGTCCCACTAGCCTGTAACAAAATTCTACTAAATCAGTGTGTATTTGTATATTGCAATATATCAGAATATATTTATTCATAGTAAAGAGATAAGAGGAAAATGTTATTTGGGAGAATTCTGAGTCACATCTGAGCAAATTGCTTAACTTGAAACACACTAAGTAGCAGTTTTTTTAAAACAGTTTTGATGACTTGAGCGCTCAGGAAGTTAAAACTGTTCATCTCACTCCACTTGGGAGCAAAGCTTCCATGGCGTACCTCAAAGTCATGCACACACCATTTGCTCTCGTTGCCATCATCCAAATGAATGTTTCTAAAGTACAGTATGTTCTAGGAATAACAGCAACTGCTTTTGGGGGAGCTCCTCCAAGATGTCTATGTGAGCTGTGCATGATGTCTCTGTGAGAGCCCTGAGGAGGGGCTGGTAATTTCTTTATTTTTGTAGCCTTCTAGCAAGGCTAATCAAATGTTCACTTTTTCAAAAATATATCCATACTTCTTGAAAACATCACTCACTATCTTCATTGTAATTTCATATAATGTGATCAGCTGGAGACTTCGAGAGCTCTTCCGGCACCAGGCTTAACCCCAGGGTTATGTTATTCCACTGCTGATTATGAAAAGCCAAAACAAATATGTAAACTGAACAGCTTTTGTCATTGATTTCATTATTGTAATCCCTACTCCAGTTGCTCTTGTAAAATAATGAATCATCACCAGCTTACTGGAAAAGGATATATTCTTTCAGCACCAGCATGATTATCATGGCAAGAGCCTATTCATTCCGAATTGTTAGTATAATCTTCTGCACATTTTTATGATTACACTCTTTTTCAGAAGGTTTTATGTTGAATCTTGCCAGCAGTAGTAATGAAGAAAGGCTAGAGATGTTTTGAAAACCCAGATTTTTACAGTGTGTTTGTGACTGATGCCACTCTGTTCTTGTGGGGTAAATGTATTTACCTGCTTTTGTCACCAATGGGTAAGTGGGAGATTGCAATCACTGTTGAGATGTCTCATAGATGGAAGTGTCACATGTAAAAGTCACACGTGCATGTTTTGTATAGCTTGCACAGTTTAACTCAATATAAACCAATGTAAGAGAAAATGTCACAGGTTTTTGGGTAAAGTCCCAATCTTTTTTACACAACTTTCTCCCTTTCTGCTGTGTGATCAACTTACATTCTAAAATATATTTGAGAGATTTAGGCATTTAAGGCATAATAACTCTCAAAGAGAAGAATACACTAGGCAGAAGTCACTGCTGAGAGAGAAAAACTTGTTTGATAAAGCCCTTAGAATATTTTGAAAATGCAATTTTTGCCTCTTGTTTACTGTTATTCTAATCACTTGTCACTTGTTTTGACACTTCAAGTGAAATAGATCTGCGTATCACTGCAGTCATCTACATCTGAATCATCAGAGAAATAGGTGCTATTCAGATATTTTTTATTTATTTTTGATCTCTACTATAAAATTCCACTAATTAAGTCTTACAAATCATACAAACCTTTTGTAAATTATAAGGAGAAATAAGAGTGACTAGGTCAGGTGTAATTGACTAAAACTTTCACCTTTACATTCCCCCACACTTTTGAACTATGCAGTCATATTCAATAGCCCTTGGAAAATTTCACCAGACAAATATTATGAAAAAAACCCCGTAATGCAGAGAATCAAGGACCAGACCAAGTTTAGAAGGAAAGTCACTAACATGAATGAAAAGGGAAGGTCAAACCAAGTATCCTGAGCAAGGAATCTGCTGGCAATCCCACCACTCTGAAATGGGATTGTAAAATATTCTGTTCAAATCAAGATATCCAGAACTACTGAGGGCTAGGCACTGCAGTAAGTGCAAATTAAAGAGTGTGAGAAGCTTTTTCATCTAACATCCAACTCCAAAACCACGAGGTTAATGTCAGGTTGATTGAACACTTGAATTTTCATTTCATAGATCCGTGGTGATTTTTCAGTGGTGGGGAAGGGAGGTATGTACAATAATTAAAAACATACCTCAGTCATATATAAAGCTTTCAGAGAAGAAATTTGTACAAAGCTTTTCAGTAGTATTTTATCACCTGACACAGGATATTATTTTCAAAAATATAGTGCTCAAAATTTCTGGTCCTCAGCCCTCAAAACAATTATAACACAAAACTTGGGCAAGTGAGTTTAAATTCTAAAATGTTTATAGCTACAAAATCTGCTGAAGAGAGTAGAAGACAATCTGCAGTTTGGGTACAGCTAGCTCAGTTCTCTTACCGACATTGGGTCATGTTTGACCATGGAAATATTGACACTATACAGAAAATATTATGAATACACAGATCATGGCAAATTACAACACACACAAATGTGCCATCTTATGAATGCATGGATTACAGGAGAAGTCTTAGTCTACAGGAATGTACTGTAACTCTTACATGAACTCCATTTCTTCCCATGGAGGAAAACAAAATTATTGTAGCACCTACTTGCAGTGTGCTACAGTTGCCTACATCGTCGAGTCATTAGCAAGCAATACATTTTAGATTGCTTACAATAATTTTCTCTCATTTCAGCCAACTTCATTCCAACACAGGAACGGAGTTGCCTACAAGTCTGACCTAATTTGTCAGGGTTGTGCATGGTTATGTGGGAAAATCCTGTTTTTGTGGAAAACCATGTCTGTAGAATCCTATGGTTGTTTTTAGGGGAAAAAGAACCCCCAAAGGATTGTTATCAAAAGGTTTAGATTAAGTGCAAGACAGAAGTAAGCTAACTCAGATTTTGTAGACATATCTAAGCCTTTGCCCAAATGGCTTTACCAGAACATGACATCCTTGGAGGCATACCTGCATTGATGCTGAAATCTAAGACACCTGATATTTGCTATCCTGAAATACACTGCCTCCCTCTCCTCCTATGCCCATGCACACTTACGGCATTTAAACCAGATAAAAGTCCCTACTCAGCAAGCTACAAGGATCAGGCACTGAAACATAGAGAAGATTTATCCCCAAGGACTTTTACTATCCTTAACTACATCTGAGATACCAATGGTAGGACCAGCAGGAAATGCCAAAATCTTGAGACAAACCAATAAATCATCAAATGTGTTTCCCATTCACTTGTTTTTTCCCCCCTCCAATTGCTATTGTCTTTTTGAGGTCCAAGTCATACCTGTTCTTAATCAAATTTTCAGTCATATTAAAATCTGATTATATTTAACAGGTTCTGAGTGAGAAAACCATTTGTATGCCGAATGACATAGTGAAAATCTGAAGTAGCTGCACGAATTTCCCACTGTTCCCATCCTGCTGATCTTTTTGTTGCCTGGAGAAGAAACACAGAAAAAGCTCCTTGAATTAGCTCTTATTTGAATCCAGAAAAAAAAAAAAATCATGTTTTGTATTACTTGTTCTGTATCATTAAGATAATTAGATAAAAAATGCCACCAGAGGACAAGGAAACATTTCTGTACCGAAGAATAAGAAACTACAAAAATTAGTTGCATACTTCTTTACAAATGTAGATGCTGTTTTCCAGATTTTCTCTCCCACACAAGCTGTAGCCACAGAACCAATGAATTGGCAACTTGTGAAAGACTGAGGCATGTCCAGAGAGGACATCTGAACCTAGGAGCTTAGATGCCTTCATTATACTCATAATTCATATAGGTCAAAGACTGCACCCAGTGTGCACATGAGCCCAAGTAGCTGAACTCCACAACATTAACAAAATCAAGGTTTTCCATTTGGAGGATTCCCGAAGATCTTATAACGAAGTGGAGATGGTCAGGGATAGAAAAGACACTTCTAGGTAGTGGAATGAGGAACAGGTGGGAATTATGTAAAGTCAGGTGTGGAAGGAATGAGGAGTAGCAGAGGGTCCTTAGGCACCTGTGAAAAAGTCAGGTAACCTGAGTTTGTCTCTTGTTTTCTCCTAGAACCTGACTCTGGGATACAGATGCCAACTAGATGGCAGTGCCTATTAAAGTCACAGTAACATAATAATTTATGTTAGAAGGGATCTCTGGAAATCATCTGATCCAAACCCCATTCAAAGCAGGGCCAACTTCCAAGTTAGGTGCAGATGCAAGGGTGAACCAGGCTGCTTAGAGACAAATGCAGATCACTTTTTTGGAGATTCCCAAGTCCATCCTCACAACCAGTTCTGTAGACAACACCAGGAGCTCAGCTGCCTCCTTGACTCTGGCCCTTCCAGCTGTGAGCACCTTTCTCATAACACACCTCCTTCCACCTCATTCTTCAGAGCTGCCTAACTTTCTGCTAATTGGTGATGCTGCTGCAGAGCTGAATATTCTCTGTGATCACTGCTTGAGTCTTCATAGAATAGAATCATAGAATGGTTTGTGTTGGAAGGGACATTGAAGACCACCTTGTTCCAACCCCCCTACCATGGGCAGAGACACCTTCTGCTACCAAGTTGCTCAAAACCCCATCCAATCCAGCCTTGAACACTTCCAGGAATGGGGCATCTACATCTTTTGGGCATCCTGTTTCAGTGCCTCACCCTCACCTCAAGAAATAGAATTTCTTTCTTATAGCTAACATAAAACTAACCTCTTTCAGTGTGGACCTATTGCCCTTTGTCCTACCACTGCATGGCCTTGGTGAAAAATACTGTCATTGTCTAAAAATCCTCTAGGTAAAAAAATTAAGTAGAATAAAACCCATGCGTTTCTTATACCAACCCTGGAAAATTCAGAGAAATAGAAGGCGTAAGTTTTAAAAAATACATGTTTGCGGGAACACAAGCCCCTAATCTTCCTGTGATGCTTGGCCAATACAGTCTTGTGAACCATTTTCTTTAAAATGTAGACAGAAGATATTCTACATGATAAGATATAACTGCCTGATTTCTACAAATACTTGACTAGTACCTCTATACTATTACCTAATTATGCTAATTAACATCTGCACTTGTAATAAAAATTATATTCTGAGGAACAGCAATTTTTCAATCTACATTATAAAACTGAGCTGACAGCTAAAGGTAAGTAGTTGTTGTGCCATGGGGAAAACACATTTTTATTAATACATTGGGACTGGGATGAGACCAGGCTGAAAATTTTTATGATTTATATATAATTCCTTCTTTATTTGAGTGAAAATATTGAAAAATTAGATTACCATAGTGCATGATAAACAGGGAAGGTAGAGTCTTTGCTTATGTCTGAATACACACATAATGCTAAAGGAGACTTTTGTTTTAGATGTTTTTCTACTTTCCAAAAATAAGAGAAGTCTTCAAATCCAATGAAAACCATTCTGCAGTAAACAGGTTTTGTAAAAATATTGCTTTTTTCACTTATTTTTACAAAATAAGTATTTGAAACTAGAGACCTACTAATCTCCCTAGCCGGAATATATTTACTGAATCAGTAGCCTGAACACTTCCAGGCCAAAGTGCACTCATCACTTACAGAATTCAATTCCTCTGGCCCAGATGTCAAAAAGAGAAATCAATAAAACTTGCACTACTTGAAACAGACAAATCATGAACAGGAGAACAATTCTCTGCCTGTTTAAGAATAAGTCTCTTAAATATCTGAAGAAGGAAAAATATCTGAGAAGAAGGAAATACTGCATGAGTAATAGAAGTTTAAAAGAATTTCCTGGCTACTGTTTGTACAACAAATATAAAAATAATAGGTTATATTTTAACAAGCAAAATGTGAGACAGCCTGACATATGGTGATGATGTTAAAGCCTGGACCTCCAAACCCAGAGTTGTGGTAGGGAAACCCTGAAATTGGAGTGTCTTTTTTATTCTTCCAACTCCAATAATTTACTTCTAAAGTTCGTGTAGTCCAGTGATTGTTTGCATGAGTAGAAGTCTCCAAAGGCCTTACTTTCCATGCTGCAGTCTCACAATGTCTTTTGCAGGCTTGGTGTGGAAATTTACAACACCCTGTTCTTCCATGGTTTCATTGCTAACAATGTGGTTTACTGATGAACAGCTGTAAGTGTCTGACAATTTGGAGAAGGGCTGTGTGTGCCACTTGCTCTGAATAAAGGCTATCTCTGTGCTACCTGCTTCTTTGCTGACTGTATATCTTTGTAAAATATACTGTTGACATCTTTAGAGAGTGAAGCTTCTGGAAAGCCTGTAGCAGTTGACAGGCTGGATGGGCAGTGCTGCATTTCTTTTGTAGAAAGTATAATTTGCAGGAAATGGCCTAAAATTTCCAAAGTGACTAGAGAGATTTTGAGTGGTGCTTTTTTTATTCTTTCTTTTATTATTTTCTTTTTCTTCTGCTTTCTTTTTTCCTTCTTTCTCTCTCTCTCTTTTTTTTCACTTTTTTCTTTTTTTAATTTGCCCAGCCCGTGAAATTTAAAACTGTCTTTGTACTTAGAAAGGAGCAACTCAGCCAGTGCTGGGACAAAAGTCTGTTCATCTTTCAAATTAGGTGCTCAGAAATTCATGCTGCCCAAACCACATTTTACTTTTTTTATACAAGGTCAAAATAAAAACCTCATAAGTGTCAAAGCAGACTTACTGAAGTGCCCATGACATCAGTTCATTGGAGCAATGTGACTGCGTCCCATGAGCAACAGTCCTCCCCAAATTGCTCCAATGTGAGTCACTCTTCCATGGGCTGCAGTCCTTCAAGGACAGGCTGCTCCAGTGGGGGCTCCTTTCTCCACAGGCCTCCCATGGGATCACAGCCTCCTCCCAGGCATCCACGTGCTCCTGTGTGGGTCTCCCCCACGGGCTGCAGGTGGATCTCTGCATCCCTGTGGATCTCCACAGGCTGCAGAGGCACAGTTGCCTCACCATGGACTGCACCATAGACTGCAGGGGAATCCCAGTTCCAGTGCCTGGAGCACCTCCTGCCCCTCCTTCTCCATTGACCTTGTTCCTCTCACATGTTCTCACCCCACTCTTCTCTGGCCACAGTTACAACTGTGCAATAACTTTTTTTTCCTTTCTTCTTAAATATGTTATCACAGAGGTGTTACCACCATTTCCAACTGGCCCAGCCTTGACTAGTGCCACATCCATCTTTGGAGCTGGCAGGGATTGGCTCTGCTGGACATGGAGGAAGCTTCTGGCAGCTTCTCACAGAAGGCGCCCCGGTAGCTGCCCCACTACCAAAGCTTGGCCATGCAAACCCAATACACCACTTTATTCTCATGTGATTATGACCTAACAAATATGACACAAAATTTTATAAGAGTTTTATAATATTGCACTTTATAATGCACTGTAGTAAGAAAAATAAGTTAATCTGAAATATATAATTCTATATAGTATACTTGTATAAGTATAATAAAATAAAAATAGAATAATATTATAACATAATGCTCTATAATGTAATATAATGCATATATATATATATATATACAGGAAAATATGGATATTTTATACCTTTGAAATCCTTAGGATTATTGGACACACAGGCTACAATGGTAAGCTAAACATTTCAAGCATCCTGAGGCCAGCAGTGCAGCTTGATGTAATTTATACTATTAAATTGTCCTACCTTCCAGAACAGGGTGGTCATGCTCAGGCTGCCTTTTAGATATGGTCCCTGGCACATGCTTGCTTCTGAGTCATGCCTAGGAGTAGTTTGGGAGATTCTTGATTGCCAGACATAACCACACTAGGGACCATTGTTATTAGTTACAGATGTGCCAATAAAGTTGAAAAATCAGACAACTTCTCTCCTCCACTTCATGTTTTAGACAAGATTGTTGAGAGATTTAACCAATTCCCCAGGCAGATTTACAGAGTAATGGCACCCTGTTTAAACTATTGCACCTCATATAATTTCCATTTTACAGAGTAGACCAGTATCCCTACTCACAATTAAATAACATGTGAATGAATATGTCATAAATCAGAGCCTACCTATCTTTACCTTTTTCTTTAATGTACTTTTAAAAGACTGCCCTTACTCAAATGTTGATGCTAAGAGAAAGAAGCTTCTGTTGGAATGCCATGTTTTATATCTCCATTACCATCCCCATCACAGAATTGATTATGATGACTGTCACACTCATCATGGCCTATAATTATTTACATTTTGTGCTGCCATGTTGTTTAAACAATCATGTCATTGAGCACATTATAGCTGTGTTTAGGTAACATATATGAAATTTCAGGTCTCAAAGAGCTCTCTTCTAAAGCTATGGGAAGAAATAATAGTCAGAGATAAAGAAAATAGCAGTAAAATGAAGAAAAATGTGATAAACAGTTTTAATGAATGTCAGTCACAGCACACCAGCTGCTAGAATATTGTTTAGCCAAAGGGCTGATACTTCAACTACTTATTCTCCTGTATAAACCTAATGAACTGAGCATCCACAGGGTCAGGACCCTTGCTTGCATTTTGTTACAGCTGTCTGGGGAGCTATGAATTCCATGGTGTTCATGTTCTCAGCAAATTTCCGTGACTTTCAACATGTTGAGATATTTGTGGATGGCTGGACGTGAAAGTAATCAGCTGTACTAAATTCACTGAGAACCCTTGAGTGCTGCCAATTTAAACTTTAGGCTGAATAGACAGTTGATAGAAGTAATTCAGCCAAAAGAATTCTGTGGTAATATTGTTCAGATTGTAGTTCTGTTCATTTGTTAAGTATTGACCTCCTTTTTTCCTGGTGCCCAAGAGAACCGCTAAAACTAACATTACTTCAAAGTGCAGGAAGAATGAAACTAGTTAAGAACTGTGAAATTCATTTGGCTTTCTTAAGCCTTTCTTCAATAAGACAACTGTCATGCTTGAAGGGTACTACTCTTCTCGCTGACCTGTTTGTTGTAAAGTAAGATTTATCCTTCCTTTGAGAGAACGTTGATGATACTCATCTTTTTCAATATGTTCTCATTACTTTTATGAATCATCCTGAAGATTAGAAAAAAGCAGTACTTCTGCTGTTTTCTATTTGCTAGTCTTTATGCCTGGAAGAATGATTTGCTTGTGATCCTATGTTGCAGTTCTGCAGTATTTCTTCGGCCCAGGCTAGATTCAATTTGGCAACTGTCAGCAAAAAGCCCTGTATTTTGGCACTGATAAAAGACCCCTGATCATTTTTTTAATACTCAGACAACTCTAAAGATACAATGACAAAGGGAAGCATGTGGGGTGAGATTTATGTCATCTAATTTTAGGTGTTTAAAGTTTAACCCTAAAATCTAAAGCAGTCGCTCTCTTTATGGTGATCAACAGGCACTTTCAAAGGACATTTATTCTGGCATGTGTTAGGTATCTATTTTTAGAATAAATTGATTTGATTTGCTATCCAGAGGTACCTGTTGTGTTAAAGGACTATAAAGGGATCCAAAGCACATTTAGCATTTACCTGGAACTTGAAGCTAACTTTTTATTTGTGCTTGGGCAGATATATCCTTCTGTTAACACCAGTCAGAAAGCTTTTGTATGTCATGGACCAATATCTGAGCAATAAATCAATGGGAACTATAAGAAAGATTTCTTATTCTTGTGAAAAAATAGGAATAATGATTCTAGAACATATTCTTGCCATCTTACAGATGTATTTTCACTCTCCTGAGTTTCACTTCTTATATATAGTCAGATGAAGTCATAAGCATTAAAAGACTCTCTTTTAATGACCAAACCTTATTCAGTATGGGGGTTTTTAATCTTTTCCTTCTCAAAATATCTCATTCTCATTGAGAGCTGCAATTTTTTTCTAGCTCTTCACAGATACCTGAAGCTTAAGTGAATTTCTGGACTAAGGATCATCAGGACACAAAACACCAAAGCAGAAAGTGAAGTTATGGCTCTCTCCCCAGAGATCACTTGGTTCCCATCAGTTTTGTCCATTTAACCTACAAATCAGACAGTAGACTAGCAATCTAAAGCACTGCTTTTTAATGCTGTGCTCCAGCTTACTCTGTGCCTGGAGAAATGGCATGGATATGAAGTTACTCTCAGCCTACTGCGAAGCAGGGTCCCTCACTCCTTGGCACACCACAGTTCTTTCAGTTTGACAGCCAGGGAAAGGCTTCATTTAGTGATTTCTGTACTCAGTATGCTGTTTTGTGATACAAAAGTTGTGCTGCTGTGTCACCCGGCCAACAAACCAGAAATTCTATAGCCAGATTATTTTTGGTTTCACTCATTATTTTCACATAGCTAATAGGATTAAGAATGTGCTGCTGTACTGAGAACAAATTCTTCTAAGATGCAGATAATGTCAGAGACACATAACAATAATCTAATTAAGCATGCTGGATGATCAAAACTGACCTGATGCAGATTTTGGCTTCTGCAGATTTCTGAACATTAGGAAAAAACCCAGAATTATGTTTCTAAGTTGGAATTCTCCCATTATATTTTCAACTATTTTTGTTCTTTTTTGGTCCACCTGCTATCCTATCTTTCCTTAAAACAATTTACCAAATGCATATTTTGCAGATTGGTTTTACAGTTTCCTGCAGCCCTTTTTGGCAAGGATTGAAAACAACAAGTAGATAACCTGGAAGGTGTTCAGAGGTGCTGCAAAGAACCCTGTGCCTTGTGTTTATGTCCTAATAACTCTGTTTTGATGAAGTGGTAAGAATCATATGGACCTTTAAAGCTGGGGTTAGGAGAGAAGGTCAGGTTGTCAGGGAAGCTGTGGTCCTTTTACCCTCTTCAAGCAGAGAGTATATTTCATGGGCTGGGGTTATTGAAGCCTGTTCCCTGGAAAGATATGAGCCTAGACTGATTCTAGTGTCTTCTGGTTTGGGTTTGTGATTCACAGTTTAGGCCTATAATATTTCAAGTTTCAAGTTTTTTACGGTCAGAGAGTTTGGTACTTTTGCCCTTCCCTATGTGGAACTGAAAGCAGCTTTACAGCTAAAACAAACTTGTAGGAATGGACAAAAAATTTGTCAACAGTGTAGTGAATTTACTTGCAAGGGAATGTGAACCACATTCCACAGGGGCTCTGTAAAATTTTTAACTAGTTGTATCCTTACCTTTTAAGTGGACAGTAAACAGTTGTAATGTAAATAAGGCTTGGGATAGTTTTCCTTCCAGTCTATGCTTTGCCAGAAGTGATATTTGTGCTTTCATATCCTGACAAGTGGATAACTGCTCTTAGAGACCAGACTTCCATACAGGAGCAGACATCACTGTGAGCTGTGAAACACTGGGATCATGTTAATGCAATCACAACTTAATGGGGAGAAGTCTTAACATTAGCAATGATGTACAAGAAAGAAAGTAGGCTGAGTACTGCAAGTAACTGCAAGTCTGGAAAGAGGCAGAAGAAGGCTTTTGACATAAGCACATTTGATACATATAAACTATTGAAAAAAGTAAACTGTTGTTACGGAGAGAGGTAGGGAAGTTGACTGAGTGTAAAACCTCCAAACTTATTAAAAGTAACGCAATAACGTATATAAGAAAATGAAAATGTGCATGAAACGGAATTTTTTTCTAACAATCCATTCAAGAACTGTAGTCATCCCACTTTTAATGTTCCTTATGATTAATGAATTACATTAATAATAGGTAAATAAATCTACTTCTTACATGTAACGGTTCCATGTAAATCAGATTTAGTCCAGGTTTGCAACATATCATATACTCATTTTTTTTTTGAGAATGAATTGCATTTCCCATTACAGATTACATATGAAATAAGATACTGATATCACAAAACACATCAAAGGCACTTGTGGAGCAGAAGGCTGAGAGCATCCACCGTATGCGTACCACGCCCTTTTTGTGGTTCACTGCTGCTAAGTGAACCACATACCGGCTTGGTTGGTGGTGGTTGTAAGGTTGGCTACTGTGGAGCGTGGTTTCCACTTCTCTGATCTGTTCTAGATAAAGCAGGATCAGCAAAAAGAAGGCTTGCCCATGTTGCTAGGGCAGCCAGCCCTGTGGGAAATAGCTATCATTGGTAGTTTATTATTTCTCAGTATTTGGCTGGATAGCAATGTGTATGAGTTGGGCTTGCATTATAATTTTACAGTCAGCCTTAAACAATTGACTCTTCAATGAATTTCGCTTGGCAACTTCATGTTTTCAGTTCCCCCACACAGTATCACCAAGAGGGATGATGCACTAACCTTGTTAATATCTGCATGAGTAAACTTATTGGCTGCTCAGGAGCTGACTGTTCTTCTGAGGTGGAAACAAGGAATTGAAGAAGGAGTAAAAAAAGAGTAAGGGAAGGACTAAAAATACATAATAGGAGAAGCAAGAAGGAAATTACAGTAGAAAATAACTCTGAACAAGAAGATCTTCTTGTAAAAGCTGTTTTTATAAACTCATATTTTAATGACAATGTGAGGTTCACTACATGGAATTCTTTGACATAGGACTGATGTTTAGGTCAAAAGTAATCTTACGTTGTAAAAAAACTTGCAGCTATCTGTTCAGTGTAGATACAAGAAGGAGGAATCTTCTGTTGCTGTGTTAAAAAAACTGCAGCTATCTGTTCAGTGTAGATACAAGAAGGAGGAATCTTCTGTTGCTGTGTTAAAAAAACTGCAGCTATCTGTTCAGTGTAGATACAAGAAGGAGGAATCTTCTGTTGCTGTGTTAAAAAAACTGCAGCTATCTGTTCAGTGTAGATACAAGAAGGAGGAATCTTCTGTTGTTGAGCTGGAGCCAAACTTTAATATCTGGGGTGGAATTTATATCTAATCTCCCTGGTCTTTCTGGCTCACATACTGAGCTACTAGCCTAGGTAATTTAACATTCTGAAAGGGAAGCACACATGACACAAGCACAGAAGACTTTATTCTCATTTAACCTCAGATTAGAATGCTATCCTTACACAGATCTGTAAAGATATCATACTTGGAAAACTCTGACTATATTCAGGAGAGTTCTGGGTTTTTTAAAAAACATCTGCCAACAACCTTCATCTTTTCCTAAGAACTCTATAATTTCCTAAATTGTATAATTTCCCACTGCAGGTTTTAATTCATTTGCCTCACATATTTCATTTTTGGCCTAAGCTGGGAAATATTAGAAAATTGTGATGAAGCCTTTTTGATGATCATTATTGCTTTACAGCAGCTGCTTTTCTTAGGCTTTTGTCCTTTGTTACTTCTTTATCTGCTTTGGCTTTCCTTGTTAAAGGTAATTCCTGTCTTCTGAGAGTATAATTGGGAGGAAAACTAAAATGAGTAGTGATTTTAAATACTATCTTGTCTTATTAATTTTTATTTGATAAAAATTTGTACTGCTTTGATGAAAACATTTCTGCATATCATTTTCGGTTGCACTAGTACAGCTGCATTTTTTTTTACCACCATATTTTGAACACAGGATATTTGTCTCTTGACTCTATTTTCATGTCTTATATAAATGAAAGTGTTTTCTTTTCTTTGAAAAACATAAGGACTGAGGACAACCCTGCAAAACCCTTAAGTTTGTTAAAATGCATTGGACACATTATCTCAGAATTAAAGTAAGAAGCTCATGTTGCATTTTAGTTTAGTCAGAGTTTAGTTGGCCTGTGGAGTCCCTTGTGATGAAAAGGGAAAGGTGACAGGACAATATTGACTTTGAAACCACTGGACAGTCAAGGTATTTCTCCCATATGAGTTTTAGGGAATTTCAGAATATCTAACCCTATGTAAAAAAATCTCATATACTCATATGGAGTCTATCAATAGGTTACACCAAAATTACTATGGATTATATGTCAGCATAAGGAATTAAAGTTGATGAGAAGTAGTATGTATTTACGGGATTTATGTGAGTTTTACACAAGTTTGTCACAAAAGGTTATAGCAGGAACCCTTAACTAACTTTATGTGGATTAGAAGCTATTAGATTAAGTAAACCATCTAGCAGTCATACTTATAAAAGTTATTTTCTGACTGACAGTCACAATGCTGGTACAAGATTTAAATACACAGTAAGCAAAACTGGTAGCATTAACATGTGGCTATAAAATCTTCTTGGCATCCGTGATTGTAAAAAAACTTAGGCAACTCAGCTGAAGTGACTGAAAGTATGCACTGAAGTATTGTAACAGCTAAAAACCAGACACTGCATTTTAAAAAGAAGAGCTTTGAATAAAAAGTTGCTATTGCAAAATACTTAGAGCTGTTTATAATTCCCTGACCTATAAAGTGACAATAATAAATGACACACAAAGGATTTTTTCTCTTATTCCTATAGTTTCTGGCAAACAAATAGCTATAATGACTTTTCCAGGACTATGTCTTTAAAAAAAAATCTTGTTAAATAGTATTTACACTACAGCTGGAGTTCCTCTGTGTAAATGTTTTACTGTTTAAACAGCCTAATGCTCAATTCAGTTGTGAATCATACTGAGAATTAGAAGGGGAAAAGAAAACTTTAATGAAATCCTGATATTTAAAGGATTAGAAACCAGCTCTTGCTGGGATTGTAAGAGAGTACAGAGCTTCAGCATATAAATTTCCAAACTTTTTCTCATATGTTTCCTACTGACAGAAGACAACTGCATACTGTAATTAGACCAACAAGAGAAGGAAAAAAAAAAAAGGACAACAAAACCAAACTGGAAAGAAAGAGGAATTATGCTTGGCTCTGGCATTTCTGAAGCTGAAGGGCAGGGGACCAGGGCAGGACAGTAAAAAGATCCTTTTGTACATGTGCAGAGATATTTAAAAAAAACCAGCATCTGACAGCAAGGTTCCTAGCCTTCATCTATATCGCGGAAAACCTCTCCTAGTATCTGAGAATCTACAAAATTATTTCAGTTCTCCAGAGGCTATCTGTGATGGATACACTTGACTCCAGACTGTACTTTGGTTCAGGCTGGCTAAGAAGCAACAGAGACCTCATACCCTGTGATGAACCTGCAAGCTGGAATACTCCTTACCTAAAACTGAGATCCTTCCTTGCTCAAGGTGGAGACATCCTTTATTTGTGACAGATCCTCAGCGACCCATAACATGCTGAGCTAATACTGAAAAACTGTTATTAACCCATGTAACTACTCAATATTATTATAAACATTGTGTAGCTAATCTGTTAGGCATAAACCATTGTCTAAGTCAGAGACTAAGATTGGACCTAGCCACACCTAGGCTCCATCCAGAGTTTTGAGATGAAGCGTGTCCTCTCTGAACCTCATGAACCAATGAGAGGGTCTTCCTTACCCCTTGCGCCTCCAGGCTCTGTGTGGATCATTCCAAAATGTGTTACATTCCATCAAATTTATTGAAATCTCTTAAATTATTGTTTCACTTGAATAAAACATGTTACTGCTTCTCTCTTTTGAATGAGGCACATTCAACTCATCCATGACACCAGCTGAATAAAGCAGCTACACCACAAGCCAGAGGAAGCTATGAAATCCTCTTTCCCAAGACTGTGAGATATTCAATTTGGCTAGTCAGAGACTCTGCAGGTAGAAGTCTCTCAAGAAAACTAGCTAGATGAGCTTAAATAGTAAACATTTGATATTTGCAAAAGGCCCCCAAATCCTTTCTTTTATTTCAGTCATGTCCAGCTTTTCATCCTCAACTCCACTTTCCCGAAGGATTTCAAGAAAAATTCTCTGCTCTGCTCTACTCTCTATGAAAGGAAGCAATTTTGTCTCACATATCATCTCTGGGGGTTTTCTGTGGAGGCATGATGTGTGACCAGGATTAGCATAACTGACTCTTGTTCCTGTTTGTGCAGCCTCTCATACACTAGCAGATCCAAAGGGGACAGAAGAATGGCTGGAAAATGATGCTCTCTGTTTATCCCCAGATGTCATCTCATTCCAATGGTCCCATTGCCAGCTGTCACAAAGTTGATTTTAAGCATATTTAATTTTAATTTGGATAAATAAAACTGTAATTATTTTAGAAAAGCAGAATTTATTTAGGAAAACTCAGTGTTCTTACACATAAAATTAAGTATTATGATTGTGAATAATTTCTGAATTAAAGATACTATTGCAAAATTATGCCAACCTGTGTACATTCTGGATTCACGTGGAGGAAGAGAAGATGGAGAACATTTTTTTAAGACATGAGTTTATAATCTATTCCTTCAAAATGACAACATTTTATCATTCACTAGATTTTCCATCCTGATTTTCATCATGTCCTATACTATCCTTCCTCTTGAAGTTCTAGCATGAACAACTTTTCGCCAATCTAAAACACGAGAGTTTCAAAAACTCCCTGAAGAAGTTTGGATATCTAAACTGAAATGTGCCCCTTTATCTATTGGGAGAAGAGCTGCCTTGTTAATTATTGTTCCTCCCCAGCCTGCTTTGCATGGATTTGTAAATGGAACATATTTCTAGATAGGCATTCTAGGATTTCCTAACAAATGCTGAGATATTCCAGCTCCTCATAAGTCTTCTAATTCCCCTTTGGCTCCAAGAAATCCCTGTAGTTTGTCTGGAATGACCAATGTGCTCATTTCCTACTGCAAAGGCCATTCTCTTAGAGATAGCTGCAAAGTTCTTGCAGTTCTTTCTACCACTACCTAAATGTAATGTAAGTGTGGCGCTTCCCGTCATAGAAGGTTCAGTCGTGTAATAGCTGTGTGAGGATTAGAGGATGAGGTTTATAGTCTCTGTGGTATTTAGGAGCACAGGGCATAGACAGACATGGCTTGGGAGAAGTCATACAGGTGATTTATGAATTCAGTACCATCAGGTCGGTTAATTTAAATCACAATTTCAAACATTTGGTATATCCCCATGTCATTTATCAAACAATTTGAGATAGCTAAGGATGTCAGTCTGTGAATTCCCATTCCAACCGCTTCAAGTATTTCTGATCAAAATTCAGGTTAGCTATAGAGTGATTCTTGGCATCAGCTATAACTGGGAAATCTGTCAGTACAGTGCTGTGAAATATGTAGAAACAAAGTGAATTCCTAATCTTATTAACACTTGTTCTAGATCTTTTGCATTAGATAACATTAGTGACAACACAAGTTGTTTCAAAACACATAATTCACAAAATCCTTGTCATGCTGTGAGTACTTAAGAGACGGCTAAGTGGTAAAATCTTAGGCCAGTGGAAGTGCTTTGTTTCTGTTGTCTTGTGGCCTTTCAATCCTACTTGAAATATCAGAAAATAGGATTTTTTTTAAAAAAATCTATTTATTTATATTTCTAACTGATTCATTAAATGTCATCATATGGTTCAAGAGAAGAATTGGAGATTTCTGACAAAAGTTTTCTTAAGAGAAAAAATATCAAACCCAAATCTTCCTGAAGGTTTTAATAAGAAAGTTTCCACCAAAGCTGGGAAGAAAGAGCGAAAGCACGTCTATATCTGAAGATGAGTTTCAGGTCACTAGCATGAAAAAGTATGGCACAGCAGGAGTTTAGAAACAGACCGAGAACAGTGCAAGTTTATACTGAACAATTATACTCTTGTGCACTCGCTACTTTTTGATGGCTCTTATGTGGAGGTTGTGATGCTTTTTGTTTTAGAAAAATCTTGGCTTTGTCTCGAGGTAAAATGCATACGTATGCAATATGTATTTCATAAACCAGCCTTTTGTCCAGTTTCACTCAGAAGACCATAATAGGACACTGGAGAAAAATGGATAATTTCCATCCAGAATTGCTCAATTATGATCAGAACAGACATATTTTTATTTAGTCCATTCAAAGCAAAGCAGAGAGCCAGGACTGAACATCATGAAAAAAGCTTCCAGTCACTGAACCATTGCTTTTCTTAATTTTTTTTTAATAACGGTGTCACAGAACTGGTCTCATCAAAGCATTTCAAATTAAATTTATACAGTATTTTTTGAAAATAACATTTTTTACTAAAAAAATAAATAAGTGGAAACTTTTCATGTTCCTGGATGGGTAGGAAAGATTTTGGGGCAGCTAAGGTCTCTAATTTCCTTCATAATTTTTTTATGGACCTTCAATTTTAAAAGTAAAATATTATGGTTTTTAAAGACCCAGGTTGTTTTGCATGAGAAATTTTCTTGCACCATAGTCCCTAGGTATTTATGATATGAATTATTACATAATTGAAAGCTAAATTTGCAAATCATTTGCTTGGCCTGATGAAGACTTATTAATATTCCCCAGCGCCAGAAGAAAAGTGGAGCATGCACCTCACATGCAGTCCCAGAGAGTCCTCCACGCAGCTCCTTCTGCTGATGGGAATCTGGCATATGCTGCTCCTGCACCTGCTGCTTTGCTGTTGCTCAGGGACATATTGTTGCTCTCACATCATCTGCTTCTGATCTGCTTTCAACATCTGCCAAAAACACCAGGACACGTGCAAGATTTTCTGTAGTGGAATGGAAGCAAATATGTTTTCTTCCTCGTGAAAAATGTGCCCATGCACAAGAATTATCGAGTACCATACTCTGGGTTACCATAAGCAGATCCTTCTTGGGAGACCTTTGGTATCAGAGTTGGACCGGCATCAAGGCCTGGTTAACTGGAGCTTTTCCATTGATCCTGATGGCTTCTGAATGAGGCCCCATCAAAGACACTGGCATAAGTTCAAATGGTCTCTGATGAATAACAAAGGCATTTCCAAGCCCCTGCTACTGTTCACTGCAGTCTTGTCTGAGTTAGGAGACCAGCCTATGGAAAAGAAGAAAGGTAAGACGTGGAAAAGCACAGTGTGATAAAAGCAGCATTAATGTAACTAAAATTTAAGAACTACCAACAAATTGATCTTCATGAAAACTAAATGTAGTTACCATTAAGTGATTTTACTTTATTTTATTTTATTTTATTTTATTTTATTCTTTTAGATTTTGCTGTTTTCTATAAAGGGTATAGGTAGAAACTCAAACTTAGTACCTTAGTACCCCTCAGCCCTGCCACTTTCAAAAATATATGCACCTTCCTGATGCTGATGGTAGAAAACAAAATAACTCTTATGGTAGCAATACGTGTTTTCTCTGTGTGATAGTCATGAGTATCTTACTTTGTACCAAATTGTTAGAGAAGTAGTGGAAAAGTGCCTTTGAAGGAACCTAATAGCATGCTGAATGACATAAATCATTCTGAAAGTCAGACTTTAAGTGCTCTGCACAGTGGTACAGGCAACTGTCACTGGATTATTTTAAGGGAAAATGCTACGTAGATTCCTGTTAGGTCCACCTTTACTCTACTTGGTGACAAACCAGAGAAAAGTGTGCTAAAACCTTAATGTTTTCACCTAACAACCTAAATCACCTTTCATAGAAAATTTTTCTCAGAGCTTTTTTATCCTTTATGATTAAAACCCCTCCCAAAAAGCAGTACAGAATATTTTCCACAAGACTTTTTAGAGAAAATAAATCATTCTTTGTAATGCACACTACAGAAATTGTCGCTCTGTGAGTGACTGCACATTCAGTTGCATTGTGTGAAAGCATCATGGGACTAGGAAACATTCAGGGTAAATTCAGTTTCCCTTCAAAATTACTGAAACCAAGATTACAATTGATTCTACCTGGGCATCTGAAGAGAGAATACTTATCTGTTTGGCATATCCATAATAATGAGTGTTCTATGTTTAAATAGGGAACCTGTGCTCTACTCACTGCTCGCTTAATGTGACGTCTGTGTGAACTTTTAAGGCACAGAAGACTCCTAGTAACAGTATGGCTGGAATTTCTTTTAACTATAGGATGATGGCTTACAGCACACAGTTTTAAACTAGGTGGAAAATAAATAGAGTCTAATGCATATCTTCACTCTCAGTATAATCCAACAGCTCTCAATAAAATAAATAACCATGGGATTTTTACATTTGGGATGTCTGTGTATATGTGTGTGTGTGTGTATACACATTTTCTGTAGTTTATCTACACCATAATTGTTATGGGCAAGTGCAGGTAAGTGACTAAAATTCTAAGGGTTCCAGTCCCTTCCATGAAAAGTCTTGTGTGTTTTACAGAAATCAGAAGTGTGATGATGGACATTTAACCAGTATGACTAATATAATGGTACATGGCAACACAGAAAAGAGAAATAATAAAGTTTTACCTGAGAAAGTAATGTAATGCTTTATTTTGGGGGTTTCCAGACCTTTGTCCCTCCATATGTTCCCACCAGCAGCGGTGACACACAACAGTTGTAGCAACATCCAGGATAGCAGCTAGGAAACATGCTTGCAAGAACATAAACTGCAATAGAACATTGGAAGAGGGCTAACATGTCCACTTGGTGCACATGAGAGGAATCCAGTTTACATTTGCAGCGATGCTCTGAAAAACTACCTTACACAATAGCTTGTAAGTTTTATTCACACAAAGATGAAATATTTTCTAGTTCTTATCTAGTCTTCAATACATTACATGGTTTCAGGCAGACCAATAGATTGCCTAGGTGATACTTGACAGAAAACAATGAACAAATGAAATAGCTAACATTAAAATATAACAAAACTGAGCATGGATATCTGGAGTTGTAGAACTTTAGCAAGTCCCTCCTTCTACACAAAAACCTTTCTCTCTTCTATTTGCAGGATTTCTGAATTTTCAAGATATCAACTCCAGGAAACCAGCATCTCATAGATGGGAGCAGCTCTGTGTACTGCTGCAAGCATATTCGCCCTTTACATAGCTCCCCCTTCACTCATATGTACCCATGCAGAGACTGGCACAAGGGGCAGTTTTACAAGAGCTAAGATGTCACAGCACCCCCTCTCTCAGAGCCAAGTCTTGGTACATTTGAACAAATAATCTCGTCTAGCTTTTACTTCTCCTCACTTCCCACCTTTGCGGAAAAGTGTTGTCATGCATAACGTCACCAGACACTGCCTTTAAATGTTCTTTGGCATTTTTAAAGTATGCTCAAATCCCTTTGCAGATATGTTACAGTCTTTAAAGTAGTTATTGGGGAAGATACACAAGGCCTTTTTTGTGCTCAGCAATATCCTTATTTCTGGCTGGCCTAAAGACCAGTGCTGTGGAAAGGAACATCATGCAAGGTTTGAAAACAGCTAGGAGGAACACAACGTTCCAAGTCTGAATATCTCCAAAAATACCTCTAAAGCAGCTTAGCATGAGTGAGAGTTAAAAGAATGAGCAAAGAGGAGAGGGACTGGCCTAAAGGACTGAGTTTTTCCAGACAGGGAAGTATAACTAGTATTTGTTTGTTTTTCAAAGAAAAATCCCACACTGCATCTGAACGCCAGACTCCCTTATAAAGGGACCCACATAAATCAGTCTCCTCCCCTCTCCCTGTCTCTGCACAGTGAGCCCTGCCCAGAGCGACAGAGTGCTCCTCTTCTGCTCCTGTAAGGGCCTCTGAGCTGCCTCTCTGCTGGAGCTGTTTGTCTGCAGTGATTCATCCCAGGATGTGAACCAGGAAAAGCAGGCTAAACTGTCTCTCCTGCTAGGAGGGAGGGGAAAAAAGGGACCCACGTGTTCCCAAAGTATCTGTGTGTCTGTTCTCTCCGAAAGGGAGAAATGACTGCAGGGCTGGATTTCAGAAGACCACAGAATTTTAAACATCAGGGATGTTTTCAATAAACACTGAAGATGTTTGGCTCATAACCTTGCTCAGATTATGCATCTCAGTCTGCATACTGCGGACATCTGTCTCCACAACACATGTCAGCAACCTGAGCATTCAGTTTCACTGAGTTTCTCTGTGCTGGAACAACATGAAATCTGCTGCTCTCACTTCTTGCTGCTGGCACCCATGACTGTCATTTGCCTTAAGTCACCAGACTAGGAGGGAGGCTGAGGGGAGGGGGAAGAGGCAGCCAAGGAGCCTACCTTGCATGTGCTCCCAGGCCTTCAGTCCATGCATTAATTTCTTGGAGCAGATTCTCCCATCTGTTTCCTTGTCTCTGCTCCACTGTCTTCCTTTTTACCTAGGCTGGAGCATGACTGTTTTTTAAGAACTCAGGTAAACCAAAGACTTGTATTTTTTGGCTTACTCCTCAGTTCCTGCTCTTCCCTCAGAAAAGTTTTACTTCCTTAAATATAAAGCAGAGGTCTTATCGATAAAACAAAAGTAAAACAAAAAAAACCCTTTTTTTCACTAACATCTTTGATCTGTCTGCACCATACCTGCTTCTAAATTTGGCACTCACTCTGCTTGGTGACACACAGCTTCTTGTGAAGGATATGCTGAGAAATCATTGTCCAAGAGCTACCTCCACTATGTCAAAGCCTGGAGTTTTAAACCTGTCAAATAACTGTCTAACAAGGTTTTAATAAACAGTGGTCCCTGATGGTAGAAATTGCCTTGAAAGCCATTCAGAGATTTTGCAAGAAAATTGCACAGATGTACATTAGTAACTTGTCTACCAAAGCTAACAGTAAATACAAAAACAACAGGAAAAGTCTTCAACATGGATGAAAAGCACTTGGCTGTTAGAAAAGAGTTCAGTTTGCAAAGGAATTTCTTTAATTCTATGAGGTAATACCAGATAATAGCACCCACTCAGTAGCCCTGTTAATCTCAGACAGAAAAAGATTTAAATTTTCTACTACTTGAGATTGGCCTAATCATACTTTTGCTTTTGAAAACATCTTAAGGAAAAGATGTAATAAAAAGTAGTTCTTTAAATTTCAAACTACTGAACAGGTTTTTTTTTGGCATCTGACAGAAGTAAAAAGATATTCTAGTTTTAAATATAAGTGCAGTGAAGGTGGGGCTTTACCTGCAGCAATTATTTGTATATCAGTAAAGTAACTAGCAGCAACAGTAAGCTGTTACATAAGAAATAAATTTGTTTTCAAATTAGAATGAATGCAAGGTTAAGATGACTTTCAGGATGATGAGGACATCCCCCCCCCATATGTGACTTCATTCTTCTGTGCATTACCTGCCACTGAAGGTGTAGGGACTCAATGCATCATGTCTTTTCACCTGAAGAGAGAGAACGACAGCACACAGCCAGGCAGCCACAACTTGGAGACAGCCCCCCTGCTACCCACTCCATCGACTGAACACAGATACGCCACTGTCTGACATGCTGGAGGAGAAAGGGAGTACACATAGTGGCTTTCAGAAGTGCAAGGTTAACCTGATATGCTCAGCTGTGGAACTCGCAAAAGGATTCAGAGGAAGATGCCAGTGGCACTACAGAGAATCTGGAGTTCCTTCACTTTTACAGTGAGGGAACTGTGTGCAGACTTGGCAGGGTCCTGTGCTTTCCAGTGAAGGAACAGGGGAGCTCTAAGCTTGTGTTTGAAGATAATCAGTCTATAGAGACTGGAAATTGCTAATTACTGAAATATATAAGTTGATGGACTTTTTTTGCTGCAGCTTCAAGACATCAATAAACACGCAGAAGGCCATTTCCCATTCCTTTCTGTATAACTGCTAATTTCATAGTCATGAATTCCAGGGCTTTCTTTCTTTTCTTTCCTTCTTTCTTTCTTTCTTTCCCTTCCTTCCTTCCTTCCTTTCTTTCTTTCTTTCTTTCCCTTCCTTCCTTCCTTCCTTTCTTTCTTTCTTTCTTTCCCTTCCTTCCTTCCTTCCTTTCTTTCTTTCTTTCTTTCCCTTCCTTCCTTCCTTCCTTTCTTTCTTTCTTTCTTTCCCTTCCTTCCTTCCTTCCTTTCTTTCTTTCTTTCTTTCCCTTCCTTCCTTCCTTCCTTTCTTTCTTTCTTTCTTTCCCTTCCTTCCTTCCTTCCTTTCTTTCTTTCTTTCTTTCCCTTCCTTCCTTCCTTCCTTTCTTTCTTTCTTTCTTTCCCTTCCTTCCTTCCTTCCTTTCTTTCTTTCTTTCTTTCCCTTCCTTCCTTCCTTCCTTTCTTTCTTTCTTTCTTTCCCTTCCTTCCTTCCTTCCTTTCTTTCTTTCTTTCTTTCCCTTCCTTCCTTCCTTCCTTTCTTTCTTTCTTTCTTTCCCTTCCTTCCTTCCTTCCTTATTTGTTATCACTCCCTCAGTACCCATCTCATGGTGACCCACAACCCCTTCCACAGGACTAATTAAAAGGCAGTAGTGTGGTTTGCTAAACATAATGAGGAGCTCTACACATAAATCAGGATCATTATTACTTAGGGCTAGCTAGCAGAGTCTGCCAACTGTTGGTTTATAAAATCATAACATACAGCTTATACACACCACTGTAACTGCTCTGTATCTAGTAAATTCTGTTAATGTCTATGGGTCTGTACCTTTTAAATCCATTATCTCCTTAAACTGGAATTCATACAAATTCCAAGGTCTCTTCTTCCCTTCTGCTGCCAGGGGGAGATATTTGGCACGTGTTTTGCACTGTGTTGCTTTATGAAATGACAAGTGGACTTTCAAACCTTGTAAATATATTCTAGAATTAACAACTGTCTCAGAAAAAAAAAAAATCTGACAGAGTCTGACTATAACTTGGGGGAAGCATGTAGCTGACTAGCAGTACAAAGCAATGCCATAAATCAATAATATATGATTGTGTAGTGGATCCCCAGGCATAATCTATATTTCATCTGAGATCTCTACTTCCCAAAGAGGAAGAAAGCTGGTTTTGATTGCAGTATGGGCAGCAAGGAAGTTCCTAGCGTAGAACAGCAGGGGAAAAGTGATGGAAGCTAGGTTTGGGGATCTTTTCCTCAGGAGGTGGTGTGGGATGGAGAAAAGGATAAATTCACTCAATTCCCTGCATGTGAAAGTGGCCCAGCACACAGGAAGGGGTTGCCACCACCAGGGAGTGGATCTGCAGCCACATATGGTGGTCCTTGATCAGCAGCAGCTCAGGATGAGCTGTGTGAGAATTTACCACCATGAATTTCAGGACAGAAAAGGGAGCTGGAGGTTAATCCTCATTAGAAAGGAGATCCTCACAGTATCCTACACAAAGACAAAGCTAGGGCTGCATATTATGGCAATGTAAGTATTATATCTTGGGTTCCATAGATCCAGGCTTAGCAGTTGTCATGGACACTGTCCTGGGACTGGCCATTAGGGGTAACATGGAGTCAAGACTTCTCACCATTTGCTATGGTTTATCCTTTGTATGCTTTTGACTGAGTCATGAGAAGGACCCTGGGGAAACCTAGGTTCCATCTATATCTCTGTACCCCCCAAGCCATGAAGTTGAAGCTTTTGCTTCAACAGCCCTGGAAAAGGGCTGCTGAGGGGTTTGTGGATTGTATGTGTGTGTGCAGGGGGAGGCAGGGAATAACCCATGCAAAAGGTCAAGAGCTGACTCTCTGAGCTGGTGAACAATGTCAGAAATATTGTTTGGAGCTCTCAAGACTCACTTCTCTGTCTTTGGTCTATGTTTCAATTCACATGGAATTTTCAGACACCTAAGAGGGCACTCTCTCTTCAAAGATAATGCTGCAACAGGGAGAGACCACCTGGCATGGGACCTTGGCATGGAAGAGAGAGTGGATGGAAAAGGCTTGATACGGAATGTAAAGGGTTTTTGAGACAAGTCCATAACCACTTGTGTGTATAAAGTTGGGGTCATCCTGCCAGAATAAAAAAATAAAATGCTGTGTTTGGTCAGTGGAAATGTCCATCCAGTGTTTGCAGTGGCAGTAGAGGAAGCCAGGCAGGAGATCATGTGAGCCTCACCAGCCTCTGTTGTCTGTCCCACTGGGACCTCCTCAGCAGTCACAGCATTTATAGAAAGAATGCCAGAGTTTAGGAGGTCAGAAGATCTTCAGGATCAGACTTGGCAGACCACCGGTGCTAGAGTAGGGTGTTTGCTCGCTCATTGATCCTCAGTTTGCAAACACCTCTGCAGAGTGCTTACCTTGAGGTGTCCCCTCATGCAAAAACCAGTTAGGATGATAAATCTCAGACCTTGCCTACCCTGGTTTACAGGCAGGTGGTGGGTGGGTTGCTTTTCCTGTTCATTGTCATGAGTTATGGGACTGCAGGAATGAAGGAAAATGAAATGTATATTATTTATTATCACCACTACTGCTTCAGGTTTGTGATACTTATTTGTGAAACTGAAATAGTAGCTAGCCAGAAATTCTTTGACAAAATGTTTTGGGTTTTTTTTTGTCAGCGAGGTTTCCTTCTGACAAACATTTGAACTCTAGGCAAAAAAGTCTTTTTGAATATGTCTCTAAGACTCTTTGCACATCTTCTCCTTGCCTCAAGCTCTCTTCCATAGGAAAGCAAAATTTTTTACTGACCTTTGCTGTGAGGCATACCTATATTAAAGGAAATCTGCTGTTAGCTTTTGGACTGAGACGAAGATGAACTAGGAAAGTAACTGAGAGCCAAAATAAAGACATATATTTTATGTTAAGTCAGTTCTGAATGTCACTCGACTCACGAAAATGAACAAGTGCCCATGTGCCAGACTATTCTCTGAAATAAAGATATGCAACTTTTTAATGCAGAATTAGAAAAAATAATATAAGTTATCTAAGTGATGATTAATAAATGTCTGAAGTAAATTTAAAAAAAATACCAAAGCAACGTAATTTCTGGTTTTTGAAATGGATTAAAATATTTATGATTTAAGGAAAAAGTATATAAAAAAGCAAATATTATAAAATTAAATACAGTTTTCTATTCAGGAATTTACTGTTCCTATCCCCTGTTTAAGTCTGGAACATTTCATCTTCAATAAATATTTCTATTCGTACCTGGTCTTCTGGAACAGTCCCAGTTTAAATGAAAAGACCAACTTCTTCTAGATTGCCACCTCATTTATACAAGGCTGGCTGGAAAAAGTAAACTGTATGAGTTTGGCCTCATTTTTCTAAACCTTAATTTATGCAGCAATACACATTTACATATTAGTTCAAGAGGGCTTTTTCAGGACTAGCCTCTGAAGAAGGGAAGTACAGGTCTGAACATTTTTACTTTGCCAATTTTCTTAAAAAGAGGAAAAAAAAGGAGCATAAGTGCTGAGAAAATTCCTGCAAATTCCATCCAGGTGTCATGAACTCAGATAACCCTTTGAAAGATCCATTTTAAAGAACTAACTTTAAAATAAAAGTATCTGTGTTCTCTTTGGTTTCCCCTAGATGTTAAAATGTGAAAGCATTATTTTTAATATTTTCTGGAAAACAGAAAGGCATGAGTAAGAAAGTTGAACATGGGAAGTTGGGATTTTCAAGCCTAGGAAGTGAATAGCATGCTTATGTTTCTTTGTAATGTTTGCCTTTTTTTTAAATTTAAAAAATTTTAAAAAATTTTATTTTTTAAGGGATAGGAAAAGTTACAGTGATGATACTTGAGAATAGACAAGAGGAACCACTGAGCTTGAAGGGCAGATGTCAGTGGCACAAAGTCCAAGTGGTAAGTGGGTGCTGATGGTGTTCCTCAGGGAATAATCTGGGGCCAATGAATGTTTAGGTGCACCCTTGGTAAATTACTTCACAAATAAAATCCATATGAATGAAACTGTCAGTAAACTGCAGGGCAGGGCTGCAACACAGAGGAACCTCATCAAGCTGGAGGAATGGGCTGACAGGAACCTCAGGAAGAGCAATGAAGGGAAATCCAGTGTTCTGCCATTAGGGAGGAATAACCATAGGCACCAGTACAGCCTCAGGGCCAACCAGCTGAAAAGCAGCTTGGCAGAAAAAGACCTGGAAGTCCTGATGGAAAACCAGTTGACCACGAGCCAGCAGTGTGCTGAAAGCCCACTACATGTCAGGCTGCAGGGGGAACACCAATGCCTTGCAGCTGAGTGAAGCGATCCTTCCCTTCTGGTCAGCACTGGTGAGATACATCTGGAGTTCTGGGTCCGTGTCTGGGTTCCCCAGAGCAGGAGAGACAAGGAGACACTGGAGGTACTTCAGTGAAGATCCATCCAGAAGGTGGAACACTGGACAACATGGTGCATGAGGAAAGACTGAGAAAAGTTGGCTTGTTCAGCCTGGAATAAAAGGGTTCAGAGAGGATTTCATTGCAAACTTCCACTACCAGAATGGGAGGTATAGAGAAGCCAGAGCCAGGCGGCTCTTGGAGTTATAAACCAAAAGGACAAGGGACATGGGACCTGAGTAGAAGCAAACCAAGTTTACATTCTGCATAAGGAAAATTTTATTGGCTGTGAAGGTTATCAAACACTGTAAGAGGATGCCCGAAGATATGTGGATCATCCCTGCAGGCATTCAGAACTCAACTGGATGCAGCTCTGAGCAATTTACTGAAATTTTGCACTTGTCCCAGCTTTGAATAAGGGTTTGGGTAAGAAAACCTTCAGACGTCCCTTTCAATGTACATCATTCTTTTATTGTATGTTATCTTGTTAGTCAGAATGACTATATAATTATGAAAAACCAGATTACATTGTGTATAATAGTTTTACTAGCTGGGAATGCTTACAAGACAGGAATAAAAGATGGGGTTAAGAAGAAATGTACATAATGCATCCTTAGTGAGTACATAGAATTTTGTACTATACATGAGAGAAAGGAGGGGTACTAGGCTTTGATGAAACAATTTCAGGGATTGGACCTGTGCATATATGAGGATGCTTTGTCCAGGGAGTAAGCAGGAGCAGAGTGTGAGCCAGGTGATTGCTCCTATGCGCTGAATTCAGTCCATAATTCTCTGCATGCTATTTAGGCTGTTTGCAGATGATGTACCACCACAATATGAAAATACAGTTCTGATTTATCTTTAATCTAGGCATAATCACAGAATGTGCCACAAACCTTGTAAATCTCATTTGTGAATTGAACCTCTTGTGATTTTTCCATACTTGTTCTGATGCTTCTAATGTTTTACATTTGTCCTTTACATAATGGGGAACCTTCATCAAGTGCTGGTGTCATTACCATTAGAAGCATAAACAATTTCTGAAACAAAGTCAAAGGTCTCATTTTTCTAAGCTGTTGCTAAGGAAAAAAAAATTTAAGCTTTGAAACATATTTTCCAATTTCCTGTGTCTATAGTTTTCACAAAGTATGTAAATGTTAAACACATACAAATTAATTATCTGATGGCCTGGGTTAGAAGAGAGCAAATTTGTCAAAGCTTTTGTGAAAATAAAGCCTTCATATTAACTATCAACAGTAATTAAAGGTATCTCCTTCTTTTATACATGTCTCCAGCTTTCTGAATGATAAAAGCAGTCATTCATCCTTCCCTTCCCTTCCCTT
>VWPU01014035.1:0-33472 GCA_013398955.1 Callaeas wilsoni | reverse complement strand
GTCTCTCAAACCGAGACACACCGATTTCAGAGGAACATGCTCTGAAGGAGTAGGCATTCCTCAAAGTGAAACACTTCCTTCTTCCAAAACTTTTAGGTAACCTATGGGAAGACAGAGAATACTGGAATGGCAATCTGTTGAATGCAAAAGGGCAGATGGCTCAAGGGTATAAACAAATGCTTCAGCATTCAGCAGCACTCCTTCATACTGGGCTGATCTTGACTAGTGAGTAACACAGACAACAGCATCTGCAAAACTTGGTCTTTGTCTGGTCTCCCATCATCTGTACTCAGTGGTGCATTATTTGCATCCTCCTCACTCAAGAACAAGAAATGTCAGTAATGGTTCTCTAAGAACAGAGCAAGGGAAGCTCCAACAAACAATACTTTCTGCAAGAAACTGAGAAACTTAAGTAAATAAATAAAATCAGCTACAGCAATGTAAATGCAGTGACAGCTTTCCATGCAATTTTAGCTGAGAGCTATTGTGAATCAAGGTGCAGTTTGCTCTGCATAGCAAATGCAGCAAAAAGTTGTTTGGTTCCTTGAGGCTTAATATTGGACTAATGAAACCTTAGAAGAATAGAAAAAGAAAGCTGATAGAAATTCTCCTGCATTGCTGTTATTTCTGAGTTGCCCACAGCATTGCTAACAATGCCATTGCTGCATAAAAGCATTAGCTCCTTTTCCTGTGAATACCTAAAAGCAGTACAAACATCAGTCTCTTCAGGTTTGCATTTGAATATAAACTTTCAGAGACAGTACATTTCATTTAGACAACACATTAGCACCTCCTGCTATTTCATAACCTGCATATCTGGAAAATTATTTTGCCCTCATGTTGCTGAGATGCGCGAATGCCTTGTGATCCATTCAAATAAACACTTGCACGTATTTCAGCACACTGCACTTCCTGTCTTGTCTTGTGCTTCAAAGCCTATTCCTTTGACCCAGAATACTGATATTGAATTTAACATGAGATCAGTGGTTATAATAAATGGTGGGTAACATCCAAATACCACAACAGCAGAAGGGCAATACGGTCGTAAAAGAGGAGCATTTTTAGGTTATTAAGAACCAGAAGTATTGAAATATGCAGATTAGGAAAAATAGCTAATTCCTCTGGCATGGATAATTAAAACAGAAGTATACAAACACTTTTTGTGTTAGATAGAAGACTTAATTGAGGCCTAAAAGTGAAGCCATCACCCATCCCATCTCCTTATCTGTAGTATTTCTCTTCTTTTAAAAAATGTAATTTACATTATAAACTTAGCCTAGGTATATTTCCTTCCATAAGTAGCCGTTAAAATTGTCATTTATTTGCTAAAATATGTATAATGCTGGGATTTTCTGAGTGTTCTGATAATATGCCAAGTGTATATATAGAAACAGAGAGAGAGATATGTAGGTATCTATAGCAGTCACAAAATCTTTTAATCAGTTTTTAACAAATTCTGTTAACAAATGCAAATGGTCTACAAAAAATTTACTATGAGAGTTAGAGAATCACATAACTGGAGAGACTTGGCTTTCACCTTGGCCCACACTTACTCTCAGTCCTGCTGCAGCCCTACTCCAACTCTGGCTTTAAGATTTAGCAGCTCTCTAACAGTCCCCAGGAGGTTTTTCCATAAGGATCTGTTTGACCCTCGCTGTAATTCACTTCTGAATTCCTGCTCCACTTTTTTTCTAGCTGTACACAAACCCACCAAGCTGTGCCTACAAACCAGCAAAGCCTTCTCAGTGCTTTCCCAAGAGAGTGGGAAATGGCCAACAGCGTGAAGTGGCCCAGGAAAATAACACCATCCTGCTTCACTTTCTAAAATAATTAAAGCAAAATTTTCCTGCTGCTTTCTGCTCCAGCTAGTTGGTGTATGTGAGCAAACTCCCATTTACGTACACATCCTGCTTTGCTTGTGCACTTCAAGGTTTGTTTGTAGCTCCAGTTGTGTTTGCACATATCTGAGCAAGGCACAGGGTTTGAAATGCTTGTCCCTTGACCTTTTTTGCTGAGAATACAGTTCATCTTAGCAGAAACATCCCATTTTTGGAGTGCTCGAAGTGGATGGAATAGGCTGATACAGAAAGTATCACTTTAGTCACTGTAACATCCCTTTCATGATGCTACAGAACAGTTAAAATGTATTTATCGATTAGCATTAATGTAATTACAATAGAAACTTCTGTTTTCCAAAGATGAAAATGTATTTGCTAATTCACTGCTCCAGGGCTACAAGCATGCAGTCATTCTAGCAAAGAAATCAGCGAATTACACAAAATAGAGAGCCAAAGGGTGTTAGGACCACACATGTGTACCTTGTTAGGACTGGAAAGGGTTACCTTTGTGCCATTCCCTTTCTCATTTACAATCATTGCCCCTAGAATGGATTCATGTTGTGCCATTTTCTCTTCTAGCTACAATAACAATGAAGTTTTCAAATCCCCATCCCCTCTTTGATTTGATGGTCATTCCTGTTCCCTCTTTTATACAGTCTGGCAGCCTGAACAGTAACATCACCAATGAATCAAAATACTCCTTTTCTTAGGGAAAACTTTTGTTCTCCACTTTTTTTGTTTTCAACTTTCACCTTTTGCTTTCATCATACCTTCCAAAGAGAGCCCGGAGGGAACCACCCAGCTCCCCTGAGCTGACCCCGAACGTCAATCTTTTCTTCTGCTGCAGTGATTCCCACTCTCCAATAGGTGGCATCAGCTCAAATTCTATCCTGGAGCAAATTGGTCCAAAGACTGTTTCCCATTTAAAGTCCCTCTCGGAGTTGGCTGGACCATGTCTTCCTTCACTCCTTGTTTCAGATCTGGATGTTGCCCATCTGTAGAGCTGTTAATTCTGTAGGCTTGCCGGCGTCCCCTGCCAAAAAATGCCTTTGCAAATGTATACTGTTTCGATTAGTAAATAATCTTTTCAAAAACAAAATTTTCTGTTAGTTTCTATAGTTTCTTTCGGTGTGTAGAAAGAACGGTGTATGGACATGTTTAATAGAACATATGTGTATAAAACCAACAAAAAAGCAATAAACCATCGCCCAACATTATCCCCCTTGTTTCCAAAGGGTAAATATCTCAAGAGGTGAAAGAGAAACATTTCCTTATCTCATTCCTAAATGACCTCCAAAAAAGAAGAAGGGAATAACACAAATCCTGCAAAACCAGTTGTTCCTGTGTTGTTAACTCTATGAAGGACAGCATTCTATAATACTGGCTGGCATGATATAATACTGCTTTCCTATGACTTTTTTTTAATTATTACTGCAAAATATGACCTAGAAGATTAACAAGTTCCCTCAAGATAAGATGAAACCTGAAAAAGATGAAATGGGAAAGCCAAGGTGAAGATACAGAGGGGGACATGCTGGCTGAGAACTGTAGCTTGCTGCAGAGGCTGGGGAAGTTGAAGCTGGCCATTTTAAATTACGGTAAGACAGAAATAGTTTTCTACCATCTAAGTCTCCTGTTTACGTTTTACACAAAAAGTAGTCTTTAATTTCAAATGTCAAATTTCTTCGAATGCCCTGGAGTTTGCCTTGGTGGGAAGGGCATCGGGGAGACCACTAACATAAGGGAAAAAATAGTGAATCCCTTCCATTTCTCTTCAGAGTATGGGAAGAATTAAACACAAGACAAACAAGGGGAAAAAAACAGTTATGAAAACAACAACAGATCAGTGCTGTCCTTTGCTCTAAATATGCACTATGTTTACTCTCTCCTCTTCCTGTAATTTTATGCAAGTCTTTTCTTTTTAAGCCAAAACCCCCGAATTCTTATAGGCAAAGGACCACCAAAGTATGTCATCTTTATGACTTCAGGGAGACCGTGGTTCCTGCTGATATTCCTGTATCTCAAGCACAGCAGAGGTCTTCCTCTGGAAAAAACTCTTTCAAAGTCTGCATTTACACTGAAGGGTTTTTTTAAGCCATCTCAACTTTGATCTAGCAGCTATGGGAGTGCAGGTTCTGCCAGCAGATGATACTGTAAATCTCATACTCTAAAGAGTTTAAATTTATGACCGCGATCTGTCTGAACCCTCATCTGTCTGTCTCTCAAGCTTATCCCACCCACTCAGCCCCCGTGTAATTTTGGGATCTATTAGCCGACGTCAATTAGAAAAGTGTAGAAGTCATACAGATGTACTGATGCTCTCTCCTCCCATGTAGGTGCAGGGCTGTAAACAGGATGACCTGATCACGTCCTCTGATTTTGTGTGTTTCTCAAGAAATGGAATGAAGGCAAGGGCAGAAGTTTCCATAGAAAACAAAAAAGAGCAAAACATGGGACAATCTAGAGAACTGTGAATGATCAGAGGCAAAGGCCATCTTTTTCAGCAACAACACTGTCCTCTTTAATGAGACTCCAGCATAAACAAGGCTGACACACATCATTCTGGCAGCCTGCACTTCTCAGGATTCACTTTCATTTACTTGTACAGGATTTCTCTCAATGCAAATAGTAGCACCACCCTCTTTGCTTGTGTGATGGGCACAATGCCTGTACCCTCGGGATGGTGAGCTCCAGCACCGCTGCTCCAATCTCAGCAGCATCAAGCAGCTCAGGTCAGCACTGTGGCAGGGGACACGTCCTCCAACGCCATGGACACAGCTCCTGACACAGGGCAACCTCCAATAACTGCTGGCCCTATTACCTATGCTGATAGTACAGACAATAAAGAAACCTTCCAAGTATGAAGGTGATGATCTCAGTCTTGTTCCTGGATATTTCCAAAAGCATCAAGTCCCAAATCCAGGTGTTTGAAGGACTCAGTGCTTGTTTTAGAAAAGATCTTTAGCTGGGGTTTTCTTTCTTCTCAAGCTCATCCATAATGGCAGCCAATCTGCAAGGTGTGAATTCCACCCCTAAATCAAATTTCTAGCTTAAACTCATTCTGATAATTAGTTCTGAAGATAAAAAGGTCTGCTCATTTTATCACAAACTGGGAGACTGTCTCAAGAAGCAATCCATTGCTGAGGCAGACTATTGGGGAGTAATATGCATTTGGAACTCAATAAATTTTGCCTTTGCCTAAGAAAGAAAAAATAAGAAAGCTTGAGAGCTACTTTCTGTGCATGCAATCACTTACTCATATTTAATAGCAATTGGAAAAGAGAAAAAAATTGACAACTTTACTGCAATTTGACAACTTTTGCTAATAATCCAGTGCATTGAACTGCCACAATCTATTAAATTGTACATTGTCTAAACCCACTCAGTCCTGCCTTAATTACAAAAGACAAATCAGATCTTGAAAAATATTTTAGCAAGAGAAAATAGATAATACCAAAACACCCAAAAACTCTTGTGATCTTTTCTTAATGGCAGCAGCATTTCAATAATGATTTTAAACTGGTAATATGAAATTGGCAGGTTGTGCTGATAAACAACAACAAAACAAACAAACAAAAAACCACCCCTCCTTACGGCTTTTCATTTGACTGTCAAAAAATGCAATTTCAAAACAAAACTATGGAAGTGGATGAAAATGATGACAGCAAAATTAAAATTGATCTTAATGGCATCAAGCAGCAATTTTTTCTGTTACTCTTCTAGCTCCCCTCAGGGTTATTACAGATTTTAGACAACCGAGATTGACTCACCTACACTGTTCTCCTGTATTCTGTTGAGTCAATCACATGTCTAAAGTCATTGCGGTGTCTTTATGACTACTAGTTCAATCCAAGTCAGTATAGGATCCCTGTCTATCCACTCCAGAAAATGTATCAAAAGCCAGAATTGTTCTTTCAAGGGAACTGAAACAAAAAAGAAATGTCTCTCTCCTTCTCTGTACCTAAACTGGGGATGTCTACTTGCTTTTCTGTAGCAACCCTGAGGATATGAGACCATGACTACTCTGAAAACTGTTCTAGAATAATACAGTAAGGGTGGTAGGTTAGTTAAAGTCTAAACATACTGGAGAAAAAATAGAATACCAAATTTTGTTCAAATGCAGTTTACATGTTTTATGCTGCTTGGCTTAATGCTGTTTGCATCTTCTGCATGTGGTTGACCACATTCTGGCTTAAACTTCATGCCATTTTGAGAAAACTGGGAGCATTCATACCATAAAAACAGACTGAATTTTCCCTGTCATGTTATGCTTCTACAGAAGAAAAGGGAATTATCTGTGCCCACATGTATGCATTGGTGGTCAGGGTTGAAGACTCTGTGATCCTAAGCACAGTTCTGTGTGCAGTGGCACATAGGTCTGAGCTAAAATTCCTCTGCTATTACAGGAGTCAGATTATTTAGGGTAAGATGACGACAACACGTAAGCTATTTCTCAGACACTTCGGATTTTGGAGTCTGAAATTGTGTTTTACATACCAACTACAGCTATGCATATATTATAGCCTGTTGGCTCAGGAAGGTAGAACTGGAAAGCAAATGAATAAATGAATTGTCTGGGTCAATCTCAGTGTTAGGTCTCCAGTATTTTGTCTGGATGGCCTTCAGTCCACCCTGGGGTTTCATGCCCCTCAGCCTGTGAAAGCCCCTTGGCAGTTCACAGCTGACCCCTGTTGAGTGACAATTAAAAGAGAGAGAATTCTTACAGAAAACCGACAGCTTTGCTAGTATATTAATCGACAGTTTCACAACGCTGTCCTGCAGCCTGGCAGGCAGCTTTCCTTGCTCCTCTTTGCAAGGGGATGCTCCTGCCGCTGGAGCGAGACCCGGCCCGCCGGGGGCTCCGTGGGCTGGGACTTGTGCGCCCCGGGCAGCGCCCACTCCGCCCCTCCTCCTTCTACTACCCCTGCCACCAAATTACGTATATAGATAACGGGAATGACACATCAAACACCAAACAAACATACCCAACACCCAGCCCAGACCCGCGGTTGTTGGTACTTTTCACCGCCCCTTCGCATAATGAATATATTAGCGTTTCCTCCCACTCTCCCAATGGGCTACCAGCTGCAGAAGTCCTGAATAGCGAGCTTAATTGGGCTTTGTCATGCAGAATACCTCCATTTTCTATAGCAGGTTACAAAGGGGCCCTTGGCAGACGTGGCGGGCTTCTCCGGCGACGGCGGGTCCTGCCTGGCTGCGCCCAACACCTCCGTACACCGCGCAGGTAGCGCCACCGCCACCGCCAGCACCCCCCGGCGCGGGGCCACCTCCAACCCACGGCCCCCAGCACACGGTCACCTCCAACCCACCGCCCCCAGCACACGGTCACCTCCAACCCACCGCCCCCAGCACACGGTCACCTCCAACCCACCGCCCCCCGCACACGGTCCCCCGCCACCCCCCGCCCCCCGCCCCGGCCCCCCCCCCGCCCCCCCCCCCGGCCCCGCCCCCCCCCCCGCCCCCCCCCCCCGGCACGGGCCCACCTCCAACCCACCGCCCCCAGCACACGGCCACCTCCAACCCACCGCCCCCAGCACACGGTCACCTCCAACCCACGGCCCCCAGCACACGGTCACCTGCAACCCACCGCCCCAAGCACAGGGTCACCTCCAGCCTACCGCTGTCCGCACTGCCCGCTGCAGGACCACAGCTGCCTTTCCGCTGTTCCCCGGGCTGCTTCCAAACGCCCCCGGACACTCCGATCCGGCCGGATCCCTATCCCTTTGCGAACACGGCAAGAATGTCAGACAGAGTTTATTTCCGACACGACCTTTTATTAAAACTCGGACCTTATGACCAAGTGTTCCGGTTTCATAGTAAATTGGTGCGGTGAGGATTAATTGGCAAACCCCGGACTCTAAAGAGATTTGCCATTATGGGCTAATCATACATTCTCTATTTGATATAAATGGTGTAGAGTACGGAGTGTCAATATTCACCGTGAATTACACCTAATTACCACTTGGAATCCAAGCTACTACTTCTGCCCATTGATTGGCATTGTTTTCTTCAGACTTATCTTTTCCCCCCTCTTGTTTCTTGTTTTGACAGTTTAAATCCAGGTCTATATGACATAGAAAGCTAATAAAATTCTCATTTCATTGTTAATCTGATTTCATCGCAGTATAGGTTTTACCCTCACACCTGCGTAGCAGGGTGTAATTCCATTAATAATAATGATAAAAAAAACCCTAAATCAACATATTCATTGCATGTCTTTTCTCTGATGATATATTGTGAGCAGTGAGAGTTGAAAAAGAGCCATTTATTCTCACCGTGAATGAGTCTGCCTGGAACTGAAGACTTCACCTGCCTCCTCAGTCAATTAGGAATGTATCGAAAATTCTACGAGAAAACGAGTTAAATTAACCGTTAGCTAATTTCCTTGTGTCCCTCCTACATAATCCCCCCTTTTCAGCTTGCCCCAGAAATTACCACATGTTGCAAGGTTCAAATAGTGCCTAATGAAACAGTGACTAAATGGTTCTCTCAAACCCGCAGTGAAGCCCTTTCGCTGTGCCTTCAAAGCCTGGGGGGCTGCAGCGGTCGGGGGTCCCCACCTTAAAAAAGATTTTACATCTATATATATAAAATAATTATCGAGTTTGGCAGCAAAATCTCCCCCAGCAGGGCTGCGACGTTCCTCCCTTCCCACCGCGCACACTCGGGGGCTGCGGCACCGCGGCCGCCCCCCGGGCAGAGGGAAGGTGTCGTCCCACCGGGGCACGGCGGGAAGCGCCGGGGACGTGAGAGGACACGACCGTGGAGAGTCTCGCGTACACGCGGGACCGTGCCCCGGCGTGCGTGGGAACACGCATGGGCTGCCCGGGGGATTCCATACAACTTTATTTCCAGCACTCCGCGTCGGCGCTTCCTCCGAGGGTGTAGGAACTGGTTTGGAAAGACCGCCCCTGTATTGCTGGGCTCTGCCGAGAGGCAGCGTTTCTCGCCGGCGCGTCGAGGTCTCCCTTTCGCCTTCTTTACATTCACACAGAGGCGGAGCGTTTTCCCCTATTTCATACAGCGGTTCCACGTAAATTGCAAACCTCGATTTTACCGAAGTTCCTTAATTTAAGGACAGGAAGAAAAAAGGAACCCCGGGTCGGCAATCTTGTATGTAAAACCCTCCCGAAGAGAAGCTTTGCCCCGTTGTTACGAGCTCTCATTTCTGTCTAAAGCGGCTTCACTGAAGTGTCATCTACTAAAACTCGGTGAATTCCGCAAAGAGAGTCACTTATTTGAAACGGTAAGGCTAATACAAAGTCATCAAAGCACTATGGTTCTTGTCTTTAAGTGACAACCCTCTTTATTGAACTGTTTGAAATACGCCTCCTGCTTTTCAATGTCTCTCTATCCATCTTTGTCTGCTCTTCAGAAAAGCAGACAATATAAAGCAAAGCCTGGCGAGCTCCCCACGCTCTGGCTTGGGCAGTGCCAACGTTAGCCTTGAAATTGTCACTGCTTCATTAATCTGAAACTAGTTATTTTTCCAGAGCACACAGCGCACGCTTCCGATCTCTTTGGGTTCGCTTCCAACAGCTTAAATCCCCTCGGACACGCCGGCTGGGGTCGGGGCAGGGGGAAGGCGTGGAGGGGCCGAGGCTGGTGCATCGCCCTGAGCGGGGCCGGCTGGGAAGCGCGCAGGGGGGCGGAGAGGGGCGCGGAGCAGATCCTGCGTGAAATCGGCCCTTTCACGGCGAGGCTGAGCGCGCTGCAGCGCGGACACACGCCCCGAGGTTTTCCGAGTGGCACAGTGGGTTCGGGCTGTTTGTTATTCCGCTGTCATGCGGGACTCCCCGGCAGCTGCCCGGCGCACGGCTTTCCGCCACCGGCGGGGGCCCGGCGGAGCGAGGGCGCCTTCCCAGGGCCGGGGTCCCACCCAGGACCGCCAGGCCCGGGCTGCCAGCCTTCCCCGGGGTTTCTCGCCCAGACCGAGACCCGGTTCAGCCGACGGAGGTGCGCGGAGGCTGCGGGGTGCACTTCCCGCGCTCGTACTTAACTCGCTTTTCGAGCAGCCGCCAAAACTTACGCAACAGCAACGGGGGTGGGGGAGAAGTTTTTTGGTTTTTTGGCCAGATTTCTTTCCCGAAGGACTGCATGCGGTCATCTTTAGGCTCCGGATCCATAATGGGAGTGCTCCCCGCCCTGCCCGCATCCTCCGAGCTGGTGTCAGGACGCTCGCCGGGATCCCAGAGCGGTGGTAACAGGACTCGCCCCTTCCTGGCCCTCTTATGCCCATGGGCACCACAGAAACTCCCGAGTGGGCCTGATCCTTTCTGGCCGTGGCCTCGTCCTGCGGCTGTGCCGTCGACTGAACCGTGCAAGAGGGAAAGAGAGCTCCAGGCAGCAGCTAAGCCGCCGAGCAGCGCTGCCACCGATTCGGCTGCACCTGCCCGCAAGGGCAGCACGAGGCACTGGGGAGCCGCAGCCGAGGCCGTGTTCCATGGGGGTTAGGTCAGCGGGAGGGGCGGCAATAGGAAATTAGGACAAACTAGAGGTGAATGCAGAGGGATTAGATAGACTGGCCCCTCTCTGCCCTATCTCCAAACCGGAGGTACTGAGGAAGGAGAGTTTCCCGTAGTCCCCTGGCCTGGATCCCTGCACTGTGAGCCTTCCTCTCCGTGAGTGCTTGGGGCCTGACTGATGAGCCTAGCCTGCCCTATCCACCCCAGGGAGGATGTGCAGCCGGCCGGAACACTGAGCCCTTTGGTCTGGGAATTTCTGGAGCGTACCTGCCACGGTGTCCCAGCTACACCACAGGTGAAAGCAAGGAGCTGACCCAAGGGCCTCCACTTACCCAAGTCTGGGGTAGAGGTGCGAGATGCTGGCAATGGACATTGTGACAAGAGCGCAGACAGTGGGGAAAGGTTTCAGCAGCTCCTACGGGGACTTCAGGGCAGGGCTCTAAAGAGCAGCCGAGGGACCATGGTGTCTTTGGCACTGCGAAGTTCCAGCAGTCCACGGCCAATGCTGCCTGTGGGCTAACACATCTGATCAGGACATGGGAGCAGGTTCAGCCGGGGCATCCACAACCACAGAAGTCAGTGCCATGAGTCTGATCTCAGCCGTGCAGACCGAGGTCAGGGAAACTCCTCAAGATGGATGTTTTCTTCTTCTGATTTTTTCTTAATTGAAAATGGTGAAATAGAATTAGAGTAAGTAAATAAATATCTCACGGGGAAAGCTTTTCTGGAGGGACGCTAACCAAACAGGTTACAGAAGGTCAGCAGCAGGGTCACTCACACAAACATGACTCGCATCTCTTGTGCAAACGCTCAGGCTTTAGTTGTGCTACCTTCCCCTTGTGTATCCTTGATTGTGGGGGGCCCAGTGCAGCAGCTGCTGGGGGGGCTAAGTGACCCGGAGGTTCATTAGGGGCTGTCCCGTACCTGAAATCCACCCAGGACACAGGCAACTCCTCTGTCACCAGGTTATGCCAGGATGAACGGCTCCAACAGGAGCTGAACACTGTCTATCTCAGGCACTGGATGAGCGAGGGGGAAAAATGGCACTCCACACTTTGTTGGAAGAGAAAAAAAAGGATAGAAAGAACAAGGGCGGGGTGGGGGGAGAGGAAAGGAAAAACCCAACACTTTAAAACGTAAATTTTCCTAAATTTCAAAATGTTGAATGCTGGATGTGGAAACTCTATGAAACATTTCCTGCAAATTAGGCTATGTTCAACTTCCAGTGGTGCTCCTGTCACACCGGCTTTGACTGCCCAGTGTCAGGTTCAGGTCGAGTTGGTTGTATCAGCCTTCTGAGATGTGTCAGGGAAAACCATGGCATCATTCCTCTTTTCCAAAGCTTTTTACATAAAACATTTACTTTGAAATAAAATGAAATGTTGTCTACAGTCTCAATGACAGTTTGTATGTGATGATGATGATAATGATAATAATAATAATAATAATATGCCACAATTACCTCCCAACCCTTGAAAGATACATGCAAGCGTTGATTACTATGAGAAAGATCAACTAACTTCCTTTTCCTATTATTTTTAAGAAATTGCTAAATACTGCAATGAAGAGGAAACTCACTGTTTATCTTCTAGAAACAGAGGGAAATACCAATTTATTCACTGAGACGCATATTTCCACAGAGTTACACTGGGAAAATATGCACTCTATCAAGTTTATCTTTGCAGTTTTAAATTACCTTTCAGTTTAGCAGTCTTAGATTTCAGAGACTGTGATGCTTTTTCTCACCCAGCAAAGTTTTGCTTTCCCAGGCTGCTGCAGACCTGTTGACTCCCTCCTGTTACGGTATGGGATGATACTGCTGAGAAGGCGGGCAGTACTTTCTCTGGAACTAATGCCTCCTCCCAGAGCTTCAAGGCTGGAAAAGACCTGCTATGATTATAGAAGCAAGTTAGACACAGGTGAACTGAAGCAGAGAGTCAATGATTTCCAGATTCCACCTCAGCAGATTTTAGGGGAAGAGGAGACAACCCCCTCAGCCACACCCTCCATGAGGTCCCCCTGGGAAGGAGACACAAGGACCTCAAGCCTTTGGCTCTTTGGTCTTCCCAGCCTGGCAAGTTAGAAGACTGCTGAGGGGGTAAGCAACATCCCCAGCCACTTAGCTGGCATGTAGGCCACTGGCCTCTGTAGTCAGCTCAGACAGTGAAATGGTAGTGATATGGATCAGTGAGATTTTGTACTTGTTTTCCAAGTCCAAGCTAGAAACTTCAGTCCTGCCTTTCCTTTCTCTTCCTGTTAGACGCGGATGTGCTGACTCTGCCTCTGCCCCAAGCGCTGAAGCTGGTCCAGGCTGTGGGGCAGTGCCCATACCAGGCTCTCTCCATCCTACTTCAGCCCTGCCCATGCACCTGGCCTCTCCTCCAAGAGAGACAAGCAGTGTAAGTGTCGGTGCTGAGGCTGCCTCTCTCTTCAGCATCCAAGGTGTTTGCAGGCAAGTCCGGTTGGAGACATACCTCTCAAGTGAAGCTCCAAAGTTAGAGATCAAACACGAGAAATATAGGGATTGTTGAGAGTAGTATTTATGGAAAATGTTTTGGCACACTTTTGGAGGTTGAAGTCAAAAGTGTATATTGGATTAGTGGAAAATCTACCCAAGGAAAAAGTGAGAGAAATAACACGATGTGCAAAAGACACTTCTGATTTGCTTATATTGCTTGCTGTATGTAGACTTGCTGTCTGCCAGTACTGCAGAAACTAGGAAAAAAGTTATGAAGGGGTTCATTTGGGACTGACTAGCTCCAGGTCCATTCCACTCTGCATCAGCCTCTTGTAACTCTCCTGCAAGGAGCTGAGGATGGGCTGCCCAAGGCAGAAGCAGGATGGGACCCGTGGCCGGGCGCTGCCCGACGCAGATTGCAGAGCACTTCAACCTTGTCTCAGCCTAACGGGTTTGCACTCAGATCTTCTCCCTAAGCCTGGTCAAGGCGCCTAATGAAATCAACACGGAAAAGAGCGAACGCTGTTCCGGCGCCTGAGAGGACAGAAAAAAACCCTGATCTCTGCTTAACATCAACCCATATAATAACTTAAGCGGAGTTTCAGCCTGGTGAAGGGTCGACGTGTGCAGCCAGCCCCCTCGGTGAGGGAAGAGCCGGGGCTGCCAGGCCGGCGGGGCGCGGGGCTCTGTGCGGGATCCCGGCGCACAGCCCTCCGCCCCGGCCCCGTGCCGTGATCGGCGGCCCTGGGCCAGCGACAGCCGCGTGTCCCCAGCGCGGTGCCGCCGGGCCAGCAGACGGGAGAAAGCTGTCAGTCGCCGGGAGGGCGTGCGCTGGCTGCGGCTGGGAAGGAACACAAGGCTGCTGGACTCAGAGGACCGGCTGTATTTGCATTCCGGCCGGAGCGGAGTCCCCCCCTTCTCCGCCCCCCCGCCGTCCCGAGTCACAGGGGAACAGAAAACACGTTCGTGTTAGTAGCCGATGGCTTTTATTTTCACTCTTTACGGAGATGTGACACACATACAGCGATGCTTTCACCGTACGAAGGACAAGGGCTGCAAAGAAAAGCACCTTGCCCATCCAGTCCACCTTCGCTGCTGCGACTGGGCTGGCACTTGATGGGAGGAAGGGGGAGGCGGGGGTAAAAAGAAAAAAATTAAATTCTCGTCTGAACTCATTTATTTAAATAAATATAAATATAATTTTTATATAAAACTATTCACAGACAAATAGCCGTCTCAAACCCAAACGGGCGATCTTTATGTCTTTTCTTATTTTTGTTAAGAAGTCCGTCCAGAAAGTTCTATACAGGTTTTAGTTTGCTTTTCAGTATTTTTTATGTCTCGCCTTTCGGTTTCAAACGAGTTTCTTTCTTTTTTTTTTTCCTTTAAATTGCCTGTGGGGATACAGAGGAAGGGACCCTGGGCCATGCGAGCCCTGTCCCATGTTACATTTTAGAAAGAGCAGGTGCCCTCTCCTGCGGTTACATAAATAACGTTTTTGTTGAACTCTCACTACTAAAACATTTACATTCCGAAAATATATTTATATAAATCTCTTTCTATTACTGCGAATGGATGATAATTAACCTCCGCGACGGCGAGGGCCAGCCCGCTGAAGGTTAGCGGGCTGCCGTCCTTGGGCAGCGGTGCCAGGTAAGCCGCCGTGCCGCCACCTCGCTCCGGGCTGGGACCCGGCGGCAGGAGCGGAGCTCCGAGCCGGGCTCATAACGGGGAGATCTCTTTATCCTCCGTAGCCGATGAGGGGGATAGAGACTCTTCATCCTCCGACCGGGGGTAATGCCCCTGGCCGGTGCTGCACTTGCAGCCCCCATGCGAGTTTCGCTGTGTGCCTTTGCCTTCTTTCTTGTGCTTCACCCTCCTGTTTTGGAACCAGATTTTCACTTGCTTCTCGGACAGGTTCAGGTATGTGGCTATCTCGATCCTCCGCAGCCGGGACAGGTACATGTTGGAGGAGAATTCCCTCTCCAGCTCCAAGAGCTGGGTGCTGGTAAAAGCAGTCCTCATCCGTTTCCCATTTTGAATTTGACTGGATTCGGACCCTCCTGGACGGGAGAGAAATGCGAACTTCAGCGGGACAGGGAAAAGGGGGGGAAGGGGAGGAGAGAAAGAGAGAAAGAGAGAGAGAGAGGGAGAGAGGGAGATAGAGAGAGGAGACATTCCCCAGCAGCTTTCCGACCCGGGGCAGCCGCTCTCCCTTGGGGGCACCCCTTCTCCCGCTGCCCCCCTTCCCCGGCGGCCGCAGGGCTCCTACCCATGCCGAGGCAGTGAAACCTCCGGGGGTCGCTGACGCTGTAGGTGGTGGCGGCGCAGGCAGGTGGGTGATGCGCAGGGTGTCCCAGGGCGGCTGCGGCGGCGGGCACCGAGGCGGCGGGCGGCGGGTGCTGCGGCGGGTGGTGAGCGTGGCCGGTCCGCGGGCAGCACTGGGCCTCGCCTGCGGCGGTGGGGAACTGGCTCTTGAGCAGAGGGATGGCCCCGCCGGCGCCGCCGCCGCGGGAGGAGTGCAGGTGCGAGGTGACACAGAGCGGGCAGACGCAGAAGGCGCCGCTCTTTCGGGACGGGCAGCCCGGGCCCGACACCGACATGACGAGGGGGGAAGGCATGCTGAGAGGGATGAAGAAGTCCTGGCCGTGATGATGCTCAGGAAGGGACGGAGCCGGCCTCGAGGAGTCTTTGATGATTAAGGAGTCGACATAGAAGGAGCGTGACATTGCGAAGGGCTGCGAGGCCGGGGGCGGCTCTCCCAAAGTCGGGGTTTTCCTGCTTGGCCAAGTTGCCACTGAAGTCCTGGCGAATCGAGAAGGTGCTTATGTTTGAGAGCTGAACAAAAGGGTCCCTGGAGAGGGCTGGTCTTAAAGTCCCCCCGCCTGGATCCCCTGCGCCGGGGTTTTATATCAACTATTTAAACACGTGATGGCTGAAAGCCTCGCAGATCTAAATCTCCCCGGCTTCCCAGGCCGGCAGGAGAGGCTGCCGGGGGGGGACCAAAGCGGGGTAGGGGAGGGGGGCAAAGTGTGCGTGCTTGCTCGTTGCCCGATGACTTCACTCCTTTGCCTCCGCCTCAAATAAATTATAGGAGCAGAGAAAGCGGGGAGGGGGCGGCTGCTCCGCAGCCCCGTCACACGTTGCGCTCGCAGGCATGTCCCTCTGTCAAGACACCCGGGATGCTGGGGATAAAATTAATCTGAAGGAGTTTCTGCTCGGGAGTTTTCCCCAAGGAGAACGCTCCTTTCCCTCGCCAGGAGGTAAAGAGAGGTGAGAGCAGGTAATGTGCTGGAACAAGCGGTTCAAAGCCGCCCCCACGGCCCCCAGTAAAAGAACATCCAAAGGGCCGTGGATCCCACGGAGGCCTGAGGCCAACCTTTCCCCAGTCCGGCCCACTCCCTGCGGGGACTCCTTCAGGAGGCCCTTTCTGCATCAGAGGAGCCAGGTACACAGATGCAGCCACAGATACAAAGTTAGGGATGGCGCGCGTTTGTGTGTCTGCGCACACATATGCACGTAGGGTGGGTTGGGTGGCATTTTTTTTCTCCTCGCCCTTTTCACCTCGAGTGAATCTTGCCAAATTGGCAATTACTGCAACGGACAAGGCCTTCAAATATCTGGACACTTCTCAGCTAAACGGTATCAAAACGGAAAACTTCCAAGCGAACTTCCCCGCCCGCTCCAGGACCGCAGTGCGCAGCACTAATGAAAAGCGAACATGTCAGGGAGGGATTCTTTGATCTCCACCAAGTTTGCTGAAGCAATCATTCAAAGTAAAATTGGATAAACAGCTAAATACGGTCGGTGGCTCCGAAGCATTTCAGAGTGCATTACAAAGCCAAGGTATTCGCAGCATATTACGCGATTTTCCAATGACCTGTTTTATGGGAGTTTAAGAAGACACTTATCGTTAATAGAAGGAAGATCGCGTTCTTGTTTAGCAGATGCGAAGCGGCGTTTAAAACAGACTGCGGATCCCATCCCACTTGACACGGGAAAGGGAAGTGACAATTGTGCTCTAAAGCAGAAAACACAGGACTACGCCTGATTACCAGAGGCTGAACAGAAACTCGGGAGTTTCGGCAATAGCCGAAACGTGTTTAGAAGCGGTTATCATGCACAAGGGCCGGGCCGCGGACATCCTACCATCCCTCCCGCACATCCAGTCTCCCGCTGTTAAATCCAGCAAAATAAAACCGCCTTCTAATGGAACCGGCATTTCCTTGCCCCTGGGACCAGCGAGGCTCGGCAGTGCAACTCTAAGAGAAGGGCTAGGTCTCGCCCGGCTGTGCTGTCCCGTCCTAGTCCCCATCCCGCCGCGGGCAGTGCCGCTGTGCAGGCTCCCCTGAGCAGGGGCCGGCTCTCCCCTAGCCCTGCTCCCCTTTCCCCCTCGGGCAGGCACGATGCAACAGTGTTTTTAGGGACACTCGGCGCTCGGTGATCTGAGGATTTATGGATAGCAATTAAAGTTTTATGAATTGCAGCTGAGACTGGTTATGTGGCTATTTGAATGTGATTAGAATTCAATTAGAAAGTGTTTACCGGCCGGCGGGGGCTCCGGAGTGTAAACAGACAGCTATTCCAGCAATGCGTTAATCCCGCGTCTTGTGACAACAATTAGGGGCTCGCGGGGTTTAGGCGGGTCGGCTCTAACCTCACCTACTTTTCCCCAAACTACTGCCCAAGGCTCAGCCGAGGCCCTGCAGCCGCCAAGCCCTGGAGCCCTAGCGACCGCTGTCCGCGCCGTCACCGAGGCCCTGGGGTCCGCAGCCCCGGGGGTACCCGGGGGCTCTGCCTCCTGAGCTCCGGTGGGGCCAGTGAGATTCTAGTCGTGGCCACTGTGCACAAGCACGGCATATTTTGGTTCGGCTCTTCCCGTTTAAAGCAAAGTACATCTGGAGAAGATTTGAACTAATATCTGCATTTTATTTTAATTTTTAAAATTAATCATTTATTTCATTTTTTGTTTTCCTTTAGGAGAGGCTATTCAGGAAAATGAAAACAATGATAATACAACCCCAAACCTCAGTGGAAAAAGCTGTCTGGAATGATAGAGTGGATCTGGGGAGGGAGCTGTCGTAAGGGAAGGCAGACAGAGTAACAGTCGGATCAAAATTGCAATTTGTAATTGTTATAATAAACCAAATGTAGTGATAAAAGAGACGGAGAGAGAGAGAGAAATCACTAAGAAAAACCCACTCCTGAAAGCCAGAGCAAGAAAAGAAGTCATTTGAAAGCAAAGACATCCCAAACCAGGCGGAATGATGTAAGGCGTGCGCCCACATCACATCGGCCTCGTTACAATTTTATTTTTCAATAATTCTGTCCGATAAAATTTCATTGTCCATTAAGTAATCCCCGAAATGAGAGCTCTTATGAGCCTATAATGAGCTCTAATTGCTACGACTGGGAGAGCCACGTGGAAGGATTTAGAAGGTATTAAGCAGTTGGGTACAGAGCACAGGCTGTTACCTAGCCATTACTTTCATAATTCAAGGAGAAAATTAGTCCTTTTAAGGGAAAATCCTTTGATTCCCTTCATTCTGCTCGGGGTGACAGAGTATAGCTTTGTCTGCCTTTAGTTCAAGACAGTGTAACAAATGAGAATGTAACGAAATTGCCCCCTTTTGAAAGTGGAGCAGTTCAAAAAGAACATCAGAGCCGCTCCCCTGGTCTGCCGAGCGCAGGACTGGGTGCTGGTCCCTCTTTTCTTCCAGATGTCTCTAACACCTTTATGTAGAAGAGATTCACGGCTTAAATGACAAAAGCAACTCTTTCCCTTCCCTCCCCCAACCCCCGCAGCTCCCGGCAGAAGAAAAAGCCATGCCCGCCCGGAGAAAGCGCCGGCTTTCAGGCGCGCATCTCCGCGGAGTTCACGGGAGGAGCTGCCTCAGTGAAAAGCGCCGCAGCCCGGGGACACGTTTCGAGCAGAAAAAAACAAAAACCCAAAAAACCCCAAATAAGCACCCAAAACCCAGACAACAAACCCAAAACAACACCTGCAGGGCAGCCGCGGTGGCAAACATCACACCGGGGTGACATGCGGTGGCGCTGGGCAGGCTGCGCCCCGGGCTGGGGCAGTTCCCGTACGGGAAAGCCCCGCTCAAAATAAAGCCGTGCGTGGGTAAGCAAGGGGCCGCGAGCTCTTGCGCTATAATCGCATTTATTCTCTACTCTAACATTGATTTCCTATTAGTTTCCAAAGTGATCGGCAATCCCGACGCTGGCCTTTCTGAAGTGAACGCAAGCTAAAGACAGGACTTGCCCCCAGATCCCATTAAGGAGGTCATTATAAAAGCGTGAACAAGTCTATTAATGTTTTATTGAAAGCGCATCGTTAACTTGTATCCATCCTTTTCTGAAAGTGGCATTGTGATATTGCTGTCTGTGGCACATCTTACCCAATATAGCCCGAGATTTCTCCATTATCTGTAACCAAGCAACACTTTCTGAATACCAAAAATTGAAAAGAACCGCTTAGTCTTCAAGAAAGTCCTCAATAATAGTGGAAAAGAACAAAGATCCAGGAGACAACAAAATGCCACAGGGGTGACTTTTCATGAGCAATTATCTCTCATTAATCAGAAGAACAGCTGCAATATTAATTTTCTCTCTTTCTTCCTCTCTTTTCACAGTCCCCAACATTTGAATAATCATAAATTTTGATTTCATGGAGCAGCAACATTGCCAGCGACTTCCAGACACAAGCTACCTAGGCAGGGCGCACGCTTTGCACATAGCTCTTATTTTAAGGCTGCCAAAGAATAAACTGAAGAAAAGAAAAGAGAGGAAAGGTCTGGATTGCTTTCCCCCCTCCCTTTGCCTCGGAGCACGGATTAAACCAGCAGCCCCTTCCCTCCACCCCTGCCGCTTTCACTCATGGAAAGTAACAGGCGAAAGTACCGAGCGTCTGCGCCAGCTTCAAGCGTGGGAGTTTCTACAACCTCGCTGTCCATTTAACTTCCAAACATGAAGCCAAGCGTTGTAGATCTGTCCAAAGAGACAATCTTTGGGCGTAACACGCATTGTGAGACATCAAAAGGCCCTGGCGTTATGCGCACTGAGAAGCGTATTCAGCACGAAGGGTGCAATGCCTCTCTTTTCGGGGGCTCAGCCGCGGATTGTTTAACAAGTGACGTCGCCGCGGCAAGAAAACCGCTCTCCTCCAAAGATAAGGATGTAACATTAAATCTCGCTTTTTTGGATTTCAAAGAATCTCATTAAGGGCAGGGGCCGGAGGCGGCCAAGCCGGGAACGGGAACCGTGCCCCGGGGATGTGAGCGCTCAGCGCCGCCTGCCCAGCTCCTCGCTGCCTGGGGGAACAGGGCAGAGTCGAGGCCGAGACCCCACAACCCCTCGAACTCTGCCCATCTTCGGGCATCCGCCTTTCCCTCCTCGGCCTCAGAGGGCAGGGGCGCGAAGCCTCTCTCCGGAGACCGGCTGGCAGCCAGGCAGCGGCCAGTGGGCTCACCCAAGGGTTTGCGGGCTGACGGCGGGCTGAGGAGAGGGAAGGCAGCTTCTCCCCTTTCCCCGCAGATGCAGATCCCTGGTGCCCTTCCCTTCCGTGAGAGGTTTCCTTTGCCTCCATCCCCGGTCATAAATTAACCCACCTAGACTTGGCACGGCAACCCCCTCCCCCGTCCAGGAAATGGGGCCGTTTCCGAGGGAATGAAGGGGCACCCCTGCACTCAGGAAAGACAGGCCCCCGGCTGCCCTTCCCGGGACTGCCGAGCTCCTCTTGCCCCAGTGCCCTCTCGCACCTCGTGGAGTGGGGATGGTGGAAGACAGAGGGACACGGAGCTCCAGCTGGAGTGGGAACAGCCACCTCTCCCTAGGAAGAAACGCTACGTCTTTCAACCACTTCCAGCTTTTGGAGAGATGACGCTACTCCATGTTGGTGCTATTCACAAAGTTACTCATTCACACGATTAGCAGCAAATTTCTACATGAGTCCTTCAGGGCGACTACTACGATCACTTGCATTTAAATGAGTGCTTCCAAAGAGATCCAGCAGCAGCCTTCATCGGCTCTCTCCCTTCACAGCTCAATTTGGTGCCTTTTGCTTTCACCTGCAGGCCTACTGTGACAACTGTCTTTCATGTAATGACCAGCCAGAAGGCTTAATTCTGTTATACATTTTATTGGGAATGGGAAATTTGCAAGGTTCTTCTTAAGTCAACCAGGTCTGTTCATTAATATGCGGATGTAGGCCTTAATTCTCTTCCTCTTCAACCCTCTAAAAAGAGTGTTAGCACTTTGATGGGTTCCCTTCAGCGTCTAGAAGCAAAAATCTTTTGTCTGCATCTCCTCACCATAGTGCCCTTCTACAAGAGATCGTGTGAAGGAGACAGAATAAGAAAATGCCCAGTGAGATTGTTTTCCACAGTCTTGTCTGGTATTTCTCTGAGTCTGCCATGTTTCTAGTACTCTTCAGGTATGGGGCAGCATCAGGCCAGTCACTACAGGCAGTCTGGGCCCTGGTTTCATTACTGGCCGTTGTTAACAGCTCTAAGAGCTAAAATTGCCAGTTGTTACACATGATATGTGTGAGAGAAAGCTGTGATGGTGCATCTCTAAAAGGGGTAAAGTTAAACCCCTGCAGCAGCCTCATTGAAGTTTTATGTTGGGAGGTGGAGATGAAACCCCAAGGTCAAGTGAGTCAGAACAAGGATTCAAAATGCTGCTGTGGACTCTAGAACACACCAATTATGATCTGTTTTAGTTTTAGAGTGATGTACCGCAAATCAACACAAGAGTGATACTTCGTAGTCATACAGGCCCCAATCCAACAAAGATGTGTAATACTAAACATCCCACTCCATTTTTCTCCTTGAAATTCAGACCTCATGAATTTTGGTCCTTGGGTGTCATGGTTAGGTTGAAGCATTCTGGCTAACAGTGACCAAGAAGTAGTCTTTTGAATTTTCTACCAGAGGAAGTGCTACCTTTTTAAAAGCTAGATGGAATGGACATTAAAGGCTGCTTGTGAGAGAAATGAAGAGGTCATCAAACATATCATCATATTGTAGGAGCTAACTACTCCACAGTCAGAAAACTGTAAATTTTGAGTTCAACTCACACAACCTAAACAAATAAAATGGTTATAATTTCTCTCTTTTTCCTGTAATGAAAGTGTGGATGTAGGATAGTTCAAGAACTGTAGACTGATGAAGGAATTACCTAAGGAGACATGATACCACTCCTCCAAATTCAGAAAGCAGAGAGGAATACAGTTATCATGGAGTTCCTCAAGGATAAGTCTCAGAAGCAGTTGAATTACTTTGTTTATTTTGTTTTCTTGCCACAGCCAATAGGACTTCACTATTCATAGGAGAGAGGTGAAGTCAGCACCTGTGGAGGCTGGAGTGCCATACTAGAAGAAGTGCCATGACAAAGCCAACATAAGCTGGGAGCTCCATGGCTGAATGTGACACTGTGACTGGGGCATCTGGACACATTAATCCATGTCTACAGAGCATCGCTGTGGCGTGGTCAGGTGACAGGAATCACAGAGCAGAAAAGGCAAGGCCATTGCACTAGGCAGGCAGAAATACTGTGCATGTAGACTCTGGAGCACGCCAACCATACACTGAGAAGCCCATGTAGATGGTCAAAGCCCATGACACTTTGGGACATGTATGTGTATGGAGAAACCTCATCAGTGATGGCAGACAGTTTTCCATGTCCATCTCAGAAAAAAACTAAATCAGAGCACATCCAGTGAACAGCTTTAGAAGTATGGTATCAGAGGAACATGGAATCCCATGAGAAAAGAAGACTCAAAGAGAGGAGACATGATTGTTGCTTATACGAATGAGGTGAATATCCACAAGACAGAAGAGCTACTCCATCTAAAGAAGAGTATCATCATAAAAACAGGTGGATATACTCTGGCCATGTAGAAATTTAGCATGGAAAAAAAGCAAAAAAACCCCTTCTAACTATGAGAGAAATTAAGTTCTGGAACTCCTTGTGGGATTTACCAACAGGAATATGAAATAGAAGTAGTAGAAGTAGTTTTAAGAGAAAACTTGACACATTTCTGACCATTACGTAACAGCCCCTGATGTGATGGGACTTTTTTCTGAAGACACATACAAACTCTGCTTAACATCCATTTTGAAAGAGTGCTGACTTAATTTTTAATTGTTGATTATTTCAGGGAATGTGTTGTCTAAAAAATATGCTGGATTTGTACTCCTGAAAACTAAGGTCCACAGAGGATCTAGAGCAAGTCTGGAAGTAGTGCTGTGTGGATGCTGAAATGCTGTTAGCAGGGAAATTTTCTCTTCTTGCATTCATTCTGTGAGAACTTTTCCTTTGCTGTGTAAGCTATGTAAAGAATAGATAGGGTTTTTGTAAATAGCATTCATATCTGGTATCTTCTGATCTTGTGTACATTATATTAGGAAAAAACATTTCTAAGTGGGTGTCTGAGACTTTGACCAATCACCCTAGGAGAAGTGTGAACACTGTTCAATTGCTTTATGGAACTAGAATATATAAATGGTATTGTAAATTTAAGAAATAATTCATTCCTCGCTCTGGACTCCTGCCTCGATGCATCTCTGAACCCCTGCTTGGAAGCCCACAGTGCTGTGCTGCATCCTTCCTGTCCTCTACCCTATGCCATCCCTGTTCATTTCCTCTTTAGTGTTCTGCCTCTGCTCCAACAGGAACTGTTGCTTTTGTTTGGGTTTTCCCCGTTTTTACATTTGTTGTTACAATGTGCAGTAAAAGACATATATGCCAAAATGGTCAGGTTTTTCATATGTCAGAATAAACTTTGGTCTTATTTTGATACAATGTGTAAACCTCTACAAGAAATAAACCAATTCTCTAATTTCTTCAGTTCCATTCTCACAATATAGTCTTAGCTTTGCCTGAGCTACTGTTATGTGAAAGCAAATATGTAATGCCTGTAGCTGAAAGCAGCCCTTTATCACATTCATCTTTTTATATGTATTTGTATCCTCAATTTAAAATACAGGAACAAACCCAAAAGATTCAGGAAGCATTGTCTCAGTGAAACACAGGCTAGAGGTACCCTACTCCTGCTTTCCTATGAAGGAAGTAAAATATTGAAGAAGGACACAATATAAGCATGTCAAAATAAAACCAAAATGAAGGGTTTTATTAAAAAAAAAAAAAAGTTTTGCATAGTCTGCCTCTTCTTATTTCTCATTAATATATTGTTCAACTTGTATTTGAAGCTTTTGGTTTGAAAAATCATGGAAACAAAAGAATTTTACATGTTTTATGACCTTGTGTAAGTATATTAGTTCAAAGCTTATTTAATATGCTATAATATTGAGACTTTGTCAAAATATAACGGAAAGAGAATGACAGATGTCTTGAAAATCATTTCATAAAGTTCAGAACAATCTTCTAGGTAAAAAATAAAGAAATACATTAAAATGAAAGAAATCCCCCAAAACCAACCAAAGAATCTAAAACAGTATGAAGCCTCTGAATAAGGAAGAAGTATTGGAACCTAAACTGGTAGAAGATGTAACCATGAAAGTGTAAGTTACAAATTTATTGTGCAAAAAACTTACTATGGTACATTGACCAGATGAAAAAACATCAGCCAAAAAGGAGTCCAAAGTTTTAAGAGCAGTTCAGACACAACTGTGTCCACATTAGCAGTCTGCGTTCTCTCTCTTACACTTCAGCTGAGCCAAGGAATGAATATTCTTATCAAAACACGTATGTGTCTAGAATACAAGTAACACAACAGTGTATAAGAGGTGTGGCTGTCTGCACTCTCAGACATACTAAGACAGACTAGTTACAAGTCAGAAGATGGAAAGGTTTGGTTAAAATACTACTCTCACTTCAGAGCTGTAAGACAGAATAACTCTGCAGCTATTCTGAATGGTGCAGTGGGAGTAGAATTTGGCCTGGTGTTTTCAAAGGTTAGTTAAACAAAATATGACCTTTTTCAGGCTAGGGGAACAAAAGAGGTCAGCTCATTCTCCAGAGCTACAAAAGGTCTTTCAAGGATACCAAAGAAATAAAAATAAAAGCCATGATCGCACTTCCTAGATGCACACATAGAAACAACTCTTGTATGTTAAGATACTACCCAGTGGAAAAAACCCTGGGAGTGTCCAGATTAATAAAGAGTCCTGCCAGTAATTTACTCATTGTGGGAAAGGTGTACATATTCAAACAATCCATTTTGTCCAAGGGCGCAGAGCAGGACAGTTGCGGAACTGAGATTTGACCCAAAATCTCCTATTTTTCAGCATCTTGCAGTATATAACAGTGCTTCATAAGGCACCTTGAAGACTTTGCAAAGAGTCTGCTGAATCTGATTGTACTTTAATAACTCATTGGGCAGAGGAAGCCTAAAGCAGCTTTCCCATTTCTTTTTGGGTAAGAACTTATATAGGTTATTCTCCTGCTTGCAAGAACATTCTGGTACAAGCTGGCCATTGTGTACAAACAGATCAGTTACGCAAACTTCACTGATTTAATTCTCTGCTGCAGGCTGGAATTGATACTCTAGTCTCTTAGAGGCGAGCAAAACTCTGTTCCAGTGTCTCAAAGGAGCTGCAGTGAATCTGATCACAAAGTGCCTTTGAATCAGATGTGCAACTTTTTCCTCTGCTGCTTCTTCACATGCACATCAAGAAACTGTAGCACTCACACAGTGATGGGATAAAACACAGATTTTCACTGAGCTGCATCACGTGATGCTTAGGGTGAGACTGCTAGCAGTCAAAAATGAACTTGAAGGAACTGGAGCCTGCAGAAATGCAATTCTTTTCCAATGTGTCTCTTGCTTTGAAAGGAAAGTAAGTTTATTTTGAGGTTGCAGATTATTCCCCTCACTCATGCTTTACCACAGAGTTTGGAACTGTTATTTGTTCTCTACCTTTCTTGAGGAAATCATGCTATAAGAATGTAATATATTCCATTATACATTAATTCGTCACACTTTAAACAACTCATAATAAGAATGTCTTTTTTTGATTATTTAAGGATCATGCCCATTACTATCAGAGAGAAAAAATATCTACTTGGAAGCAGAAAGGATGCTATTTTAAAGATGTTCAAAAGGAAATAAAATTGACATATCTGAAAGAGACTGGTGCTAGAAATCTCTCTTTGCTTATATGCAATAGGAATGAACATGTTAGCATTCCCAAATATTAATGAACTTGAAAGTATTCAGAGAAAATCTCAATTGTTCATGTTTTGATGATTTTAAATGAAAGACATCCTTCCCTGTTCTCATTAGATCAACATTTGTCACAGTAACTAATGAGGAAGTAATTATAACATAATTTGTCAGAATAATCTGACAGGCAAAGAATTATGTTCTCAATCCTAAAGGACTACATAGTTCTAGTTTTCCAACAGATTGGGTACATGTGGGTGGCATAGCAGAGGGTATTTGTCTTTAAGCAGGATAAAAACTTTTGCACTTTCTATGCTCAAGCAAAAATGGACAAAGGCATTGTCTAATTCTCTAAAATATGTTATATGAAGGCATTTCACTTTAATACAGATTAGTAAATCTTATTTTAACAATTTCATCATATAAAAGCTACTTCTTTTTACAGTGACTTTGAGATTTATAGTTCAGTTGCAGTAGTTAAGTAGTCACCCACTGTTTCTTTAAGACAGTGAGTAAACAATTTAGTCATTCAGTTATATTTACCAAGAGGAAAATAGCTGTCCTCAGAACAAATATTAACTACAGGAAGCCACTGAAGGATGGAAAAACAAAGAAACATGAAAAAATAAAGACATGAATTTAAAATCTGTGCCCGTGTTCAGGGAGGTGTGATTGTTCAATCCAATAGCAGCTGGGGGAGGCCTGCATTTGTCATTGACCATTTGGGTGTGGGGTATGTTTTGGTTCACTTTTGTTAGGATAGAAGTTGACCACAGCTTCAGCCAAGTTACAGCATCTGTATCACTAATATATATAGCAGAGGACAGCCCACATTACTCCTGTATACTTGCTCTCAGTGCTTCCAGCAGATACTGCTCTTAAAGGTGACCTTCTGAAGAAATGATTGATATTGTACATCCGCCATTTTAAGAATATCTTTAAAACCTAGAACTTGCTGTTCCATTTGTATGTTTATATGATTTTGTTTACATTTTGCTTTAGTGGACTTTATGCTTTTGGTCTCCCAGCACTGAATAAAACCTCATTAGTTTCAATGTTAGATTAATCTTAAATAAAATAAAAAACCTTTTTGTGTGTTTCTGTTTAATTGATGTGGTTATAGGAAAAAAAAACCCTAAAAGCCAAGCAGCATGGATTCAGTTGTATTAGATTCTAATATTGATAGGAAGAGAAGACAGAAGTTGCCATGTGTATTTCATGTCAGTGAGTCCTACAAGAAAAAACCAAAACCCAGTGTAAGGCCTAAAAACAGCCAAGAGTTTATCCTGCCTGTAGGTTATGTGAAACACAAGTAGGTCTTTAAGTCAAGCATATCACAAATTCTCCATGGATTAGGAGATTCTGCCTTCAGTAACGTGTAGTCATTTGGTCCTTGAAAGATCAGGAGTATCCAACTCTACCCATCCACAGTTTTAACAGACTTGAAACTACAAGGACTCTATTCTTCATTTTGTTATATGTTAAGGGAATTCTGAAAAGGAAGCATCTGCTTTTCTCTTTACATGCAATCTATGCTTTCTGTACTTATTTATGACTTATAAAGAGTCTCTTTCAGAAATACTATATTCTATATAGGGGTATCTTTTGAACTCATCTCACTAACCTCATGCAATATAGGAAGCTGGACCAAAAGGAAAAGAAAATAAATTGCTTGACAGAAGGAAAAAAGACTAATAAAAAAGGACATAAATTGGAGCTATTCAACATATCTTTTTACTCTAAGAGCTCACTCAAATCCTTCATCATAAAGTCAGAAACAGAAATCTGACTTCCCATAATGGTTTGGTGCCAAGACTTCCTTTTGATTTTTGCACAGAAAATCTTGGTTAGTTTATTTGTGGTTTACAGGGATTTTGCAAAATAATCAGCTAATCAGCAAGAAATGACATAATGAAGTTGGTCAGACAAACAAATACAATGCTGTAAATAACTGTATGTTCTGCTGTGTAATTTTTAGCTACGTACCTGTTCCTGACTTTCCCTTTCCATGTTTCTGCAATACTGTAAAGAATTAATAATTTATTTTTAAAATTTTATTTGATTTTGTTAAAACTCGGGGCATGGTGGTCATTGATGCCATTAGCAGAAAGGTGTACATTATCAGATATACTTATTCCAGATTTGCCAAGAGCAATGGGACATTTAAGCAGGACAGAGGAGCCAACCCAGCGGTGAGGGGCTCTGCGTCAAGGGAAGGGACCGATGACCAGGTCTCAGAGCAGACCAAGAAAGGCACAGCCTGATGTGAGTGCCCTTGGAGGTTTGCTACAGTTCTGTAGCTTTGTTAAACTCCCTCTGCGGTGTATGTTATTTCTATCTTCTCTTCTCTGGCTTCTGTACCATCCTATCCTCCTCTAGTTGCCCCCTTCCCTTGCTATCACCACCCAGTCTTGTTTTCCTTCTGGCTACCTCTCTTCTCTTAATTAATCAGGGAAAGAGAAGCTGTTCCTGTCAGCTTTGCTTTGCTATTGAGTAGTGGTAGGAGTTCAAAGAACAAGGTTACGCCTGCACCTGCTGCTTGTTCTTTGATGCCCTGTTGCGTGAAACAATTTCCTTCAGAAGTTCCAACAATGCACTAATTAACAAAGGAAAAGACAAGGAGAAACAAGACAAAGACTGTGGGAGGAATGAGGTGAGTAACAACTGAGAAGGTGTCAGAGGAAAGCAGGGGAAAGAAGCAATTACAAAGGGGAAACTGGGATAGAAACACATTAAAAAGGAGAGAGACAAACACTAAAGGAGAGGAAAGTAAAAAAAAGCAGAAATCAAAAGACAGAGGAAACTGGAATAAAGAGTTGCATAAAAAGAAATTATTTAAAGTCTCCTTTAGATTACAGTATGCAATTCTTACAGAGCAACTGTAAGGACAGTGAGTACCTCTGTTACAGAGATCTGTACATGGTATCAGTTCTTCCCTAGTGCAGTAAGGAAATTCACTGCAAAGGGAGGGCATTCCTACCTGGAACAACAGTACAATGCTCTTCAATCAGGACTTTAAGCCTACCATCTTTATTTCGATATAATGAGAGTTACGTTGCTTAAAAATGCAATCAGTACAAGCTTGGCCTTGCTCTCAGTGTTCCCAGAGAAAGGACAATGAACTGTAAATGGGAGTCCCACAATGTTGGGTCACAGTAGACACCAAAACAGTCACAAGCAAACTCTGTGATGTAAAGGCATGGACTTGGAAGTACACGGCTGGTGGCAGGGCTGGCACATAGCAGGGACACATCAGCAGTGGAGAAAAAGTGACAACTCACTGATACTTCTTGAAACAAAGGAGAGGCCCGCCTTCTTCAGCGCTTGTGGTAGAACAGGCTGCACAAAATGAGGAATCTCCTTGCAGCCTCTGAAAGTGGTCCAGTACTGCTGAGCCCAGTGCTGAAGGCTTTGAGCACACCAGGTGCTGTAAACACATGCTGAAGCATCATGGGCACCTCAGCCTAGAAACTTAGAACTTCCACATCATACCTGCCACAGCTCTTTATCTGTTAAAGGCTGCCACATACTGAACATCTGGAAACTGCAGACTGTGGAAGCAGTATTGGTTAGGCAAGTAATGTACACCTAAAGTGATGAACTGATCGAGATGCTCGGGACTTCCTTTTTCTTTGTCTTATCTCAAATCCATCAAGTGAACTAACCAAATCTGTCATGCCACATGGCACAGGGATCTTGGACCTCAAGCACTTGCTGGTCCCTGCGGCACTGCCCCAAGGGCTTAAGTGTAATATAGGTAAGCCCATCCCTACAATGTCGTTTCCAAGACTTCCAGCATAGTGCTGCTGTGCTGCACAGCATTAACTGTGATTATCCATCTGCTACTGTGGAACAGGTATCTGAAAACAAAGTGGTTACCAAATTCATCTGTCGAGTGAGGTAGAAGATAGAGACATAGCTTCACTGAAACCACTGGGTTTTCTTTTGCTTTTGCCAGTATTAAATTTAGTCCATTTTCTCAATTTCAGGACTGTTAGACAGAACTAATGAGCCATCAATCCTGCGAAATCCAATTTCTATGTGTGAGACATGTAAGAAGAGTAACTAAGTAAAAACCCCATGAGTTAAGCATACTAGTATGAAAGTACACTATTACTCAGGTGAATTCTGTGTTATTCTGTAGAATTCTGTTATTGAGGAAATGAAACCTGTTACAAGTAGCTCATGATAGAAACACTGTCACACTTTCCTAGTGTGACAGCACTAACTGCTGCTTTCTCCTTTGCAGCAAAGATAGTGCCATAGACTCTCTCACAACCACAGTTTCTACTCTGCTTTTTTTTTTACACAGAGCAGTAAGCATCATCATATCTTTGTATATACTCTACACTTGAGAAGTACACCATGAGGATATTTATGAGTAATGGAGAGTAAGTGGCAACGTAGTGTTTCAGAAAATAAACTGATTGGTATAACGAATCCAGAGGAGGGCCACAAAGAAGACTGGAGGGATGGAGCACCTCTCTATTGAAAACAGGTTGAGAGAGCTGGGGTTGTTCAGCCTGGAGAAGGCTCTGCGGAGACCTTATAGCAGCCTTACAGTACCTAAAGGGAACCTACAAAAGGCTGGAGATGGAGTTTTTACAGGGGCCTGTAGTGATAGGAGAAGGGGAAATGGCCTTAAGTTGAAACGGGATAGGTTTAGATTAGATGTTAGGAAGACATTCCTTCCTGTGAAGGTGGTGAAGCACTGGAATGGGTTGCCCAGTGAAGTTGTGGATACTCCGCCTTTGGAAGTGCTCAAGGGCAGTTTGGATGGGTCTTCGAGCGATCTGGTCTAGTGGAAGGTTCCGTGCACATGGCAGGAGAATTGGATGATCTTTAAGGTCCCTTTTGACTCAACCATTCTATGATTCTATGATATACCAAAACAAGCGAGGAAAAAAGAATGGCAGGTTTCAAAGGAAAAATTATCTAATGTGAAAAGGAGGCTATTGTAAATAAGATACATTAAGTGCTAGGAAAGCAAAAGGGAATGCAGAATTCCCTTCACACTTATGAAAATGGACAAGGGGAGCGCTACAGATGTCGTTTATCTGGACATATGTAAAGCCTGTAAAAGCCCACAACATCCTTTTCGCTTATTTGGAGAGACATGGATTTAAGGCGTGGGCTGTTAAATGGATAAGTATGTGGTTGGATGGTTGCATCCAGAGGGTAGAGGTCATCAGCTCCCAGTGGACATCAGTGGCTAGTGATATCCCTTCAGGGTCTGTATTGGGACCAGCACTGTTTAATGTCTTCATCAATGACATAGACAAAAGGAACTAGTGCACCTTCAGCAAATCTGCAGATGATACTAAGCTGAGAAGTGTGGTTGACACACCTGGAGGATGGGATGCCATGCAGAGGGACATGGACATGCATGAGAAGTGGGCATATGGGAATCTCCTGAGGCTTAACAAGCCCAAGTGCAAGGTGCTGCGCCTAGTTTGGGGCAACTGCCACTATCAACACAGGCTGGGGATGAACAGATCCACAGCAGCCCTGCTGAGAGGGATTTGGCAGTGCTGGCGGGTGAGAGGCTGGACATGACCCAGCCATGGGCGCTCACAGCCCAGAAAGCCAAATGTGTCCTGGGCTGCATCCAAAGCACTGTGAGCAGCAGGGTGAGGGAGGGGATTCTGCCCCTCTGCTCTGCTCCGGTGAGACCCCACTTGGAACGCTGCATCCAGTTCTGGGGTTCCCAACACAGGAAGGATATGGACCTGCTGAAATGAGTCCAGAGAAGGGTCACCAAGTTGATTAGAGGGATGGAGAACCTCTGCTAGGAGGAAATGCTGAGAGAATTGGGGTTGTTCAGCCCAGAGAAGAGAAGGCTTTCAGGTGACCTGAATGTGGCCTTGAAGGGCCTGAAGGAGGCCTACAAGAAAGAAGAAGAGGGACTTTCTACAAGGATGTGTTTTAGATATTAGCAAGAAATTATTTACTGTGAGGGTAAAAACACATTTTTTATATTTACTGTGAGGGTGAGACATTGGAACAGGTTGCCTGGAGAAGCTGTGGACACCTCATCCTTGGAAGTGTCCAACGCCAAGCTGGATAAGGCCTTGAGCAACCTGGTATAGTGGAAGGTGTCTGCCCACAGCAGGGTGGGGTGGAACTTCATGATCTTTAATGTCCTGTCTAACCCAAGCCATTCTATGATTCTAAGAGAAGCAGATTTGCCTTTTTTCTTTTTTTTTTTTTTTAACTGACTCAGGCTGAACCCTCTGACATTATATATTAGGTACTGCTGCAAGTACATAATAAACCAGTCCATCCTGTCAAATAAAAAAGGTCTGCTCCTCTTTTTAAAATGTCATCCTGCTACTGCTATATCCCATGTCAGCACTGCCTTCCACTGCTGTCACAACAGCTGACGGCCTACCTGTTGCTAAGGCCATTATGCTCACACTGGCATTTTCCAGTCCTTGTTTTAAGTCTTGGTTATGACAAATATCAAAACTGCCAAGAGAGAAGAAGAGTCCCTGCCATTTTTAGGGTTTTCTCATTAGTGTTCACTGATGTAGTCCTAAAAGGGCTATTCCTCTGCAAATTCATTGTTCATCTGCTCTGCAAACAGTGGCCTTAGCATGATGCTTTCCATGGAGGATTCAAGGCTGCCACAGGAATGGCAGATCCAGGAACTGACAGCACCAAGGGACCTGCAGACACATGGTCCCAGCCTTCGTGTGAGCAGGTCAGCCTTGGTCAGGGGCCACTTTTCCCCCATCTCCCTGCACTAAGCCAGAGGGACCAATGGGCAGCCCCTCAGCTCACAGCAGGTGTCTGAACCCTCTCGTTGACTTCATGGATGCCCAAAAAAGGGTTAAAACTTTGTGGTCAAGAAGGCCAATGGTATTCTAGGCTTCATTGGGAAGGGCATTGCCAGCAGGTAGAGGGGGGTGATCCTGCCCCTCTGCTCAGTCCTGGTGAGGCCACATCAGGAGTGCTGTGTCCAGTTCTGGGCTCCTCAGGACAAGAGAGACATGGAGCTCCTGGAGCAAGTCCAGTGGAGGGCAACAAAGATGAGTAAGGGATTGGAGCATCTCTCTTATGAGGAAAGGCTGAGGGAGCTGGGCGTGTTCAGCCTGGAGATGTCTGAGAGGGGACCTAATCAATATCTATCAGAATCTGCAGGGAGGATGTCAGAGGATAGAGCCAGATTCTTCTCAGTGGTGCCAAGCAATAGGAAAAGGGACAATGGGCAGAAATTGATGCACAGGAAGTTCCACCGTAGTATGAGGAAGAACTTCTTCACTGTGCAGGTGACCACACTAGAACAGATTTCCCAGAGAGGCTGTGGAGTCTCCCTCATCGGAGACATTCAGGACCTCACTGGAGATATTCAGGAACCGTCTGGACACAGCCTCGTGCCCTGTGCTCGAGGAAGACCCTGCCTCCGGGGCAGGGTGTTGGGCCCGATGACCCACTGTGGTCGCTCCCAGCCCGACCCGTTCCGTACCTCCGGGAAAGCCGGGCACGGGGAACGCCGCGCCCGCGGACACCCCACGCGCCACGGCCGCCGCGCGCCCGCCCACGCCCCGCCCCGGCC